>MU666885.1:0-16666 GCA_026770625.1 Nicotiana glauca
ACAATGCAAAACTATTTATTTTGAAATTTTGGGAATAATTCTCATATAAGGCAAAAATCACGTGCTCACAACAGTCATCGGTTCATCAGGAAAAGTAATAATAACACTGTATAAGAAAAAATGTGAAAGATAATAATGAATAATAAATTGTAATGCATTAATTAAATGTGAAATTATCCAAAATAGGTACGACTCGATGGATAGAGCAATTATTCAAAAGAAAATGCATCTTTAAAACAAAATTATTGAAAATATCATAAATGACTAGCATGGCTATTAAAACAAATCAGGCTAATTGCCAAGCTACCCAGGAACTCGGCGGGCCCAAGATGGTATGGCAGTCCAATTCTTCAGAACAACTCCCTTCTCCACAGTCTGAATGGTGAGGCTTTCTTCCTCCTCCTCCTCAATTATCACATTGCAATCCATATTCTCGTCTTCCAGGAACAAATTTCTCATCCTAGCCAAAACTTCTTCCTTTGCAGATCCCCATATTGTATCAGCCTGGTAAAAAGTTTGACTTAGGTGTGGTACCAGCTTCTTGAGAGGGTAATATGGACCATGCCATGGAGGTGATCAATCATCATATTCTTGCCAGGTGTATGGATATCCCAGCCCAAAAATTGTGACGTGACGTTTCAATTGTATCGGTTTGGTAATGCCCTGGAGTTCCTTCCCAAGACCTTTGCTAGGTTCATACCCAGACCATGCCAATATTCTTTCTATTTTGTTACTCCACTATTTGTCCTTCTCAATTGTGTTGACATGTTCAATGTGGTGATAAGTTTCTCCACCCATCCTTCTTCTATTCTCGATAACTGGGATAGTTTGCCTAGTGTAAATGGGCTTACTTCCATCTCCGTGAATGATTACTTCCTGATAGTTCCATTCGAATTTCACGGCCTGGTGCAGCGTGGAAGCCATGGCCCCAACAACATGTATCCAAAGTTGTCCTAATAGAAAATTGTATGTAGCTGATATGTCTAGTACTTGGAACTCAACATCGAACCAAGTTGGTCCCATCTGCAGACAAAGGTTAATCTCTCCAATCGTGTCCCTTTGAGATCCATAAATGCTTTCACGTTCATTCCCCCTGCCCTTATCTTATGGAAATCTTTGCCCAACCTTTTTAGAGTAATCAATGGGCAAATGTTGAGGCTTGAACCCCCATCTATTAAGACCCTGACAATGAATTTTTCTTCAAACTGTACCATGATATGCAGTGCCTTATTGTGACTTAACCCTTCAGGCGGTAGTTCATCCTCGTGGAAGGTGATCTTGTGACTCTCTATTACTTGCCCTACCATATTGGTCATCTCTCTACCGGTGATATCTTTGGGCACATAAGCTTCATTAAGCACCTTCATTAGAGCATTCTTATGTGCATCTGAATTTTGCAATAGTGACATGATGGATATCTAGGCGGGGGTCTTGTTTAAATAATTGACAACAAATTATTCCCTTGCCTGTACTTTCCTCCAAAGATCGTCTGGTCTAGTTTCAATGACAGGTTGTTTGCTAGCAGCCTCATTGCTTGATCCTCCTAAATTTTCGGGTGTATAGATCCTTCCAGTTCTAGTCATTCCCTGTGCGGTACCAGATTCTTCCATCTTTGCTTTTACCTTTCTCCTAGCTTCGGCAATGTAATCCCAAGGTATGGCATTGGACTTGAAAGGAGGCATGCTTTCTACTATCACTATGAAATGTGTGGCTACTTCTACCTCAAATGGAATAGGTGTGGCTACATATGGTGTCACTTCTACCTCAAATGGAACCGATGCAATTATCTCAACCTCAACTAGCGGCTGTACCTAGACCACAATAGGATTGAGCTTGACTGTGGGCTTCTTAGTATCTTCTCCCCCTTTGATAAGTCCAATTGATCCCTCCGGATCCCATTCCTCGTCAGTTTCTATAACATTGATCCTTTCGTCCCTATGATCTGGAAGAGGATTGTTGCGGATGTTGGGTGTAGCTTCCTTCACCTGTATGACCTTATTATCAAGCAATGTCTGGATCTTATCATTCAATGTTCGACACTCATCAATAGTGTGACCTTTCATACCAGAATAATATGCACAGGTTTTGTTCGGGTTGACCCATTGAGATGAATTCTCCATTGCCATAACAGGAATAAGGGTGACATAACCAGCAACCTTCAATATTTCATACAACTGGTCAATAGGTTCAGCAATGGCGGTGTACTGTCTGGGTGGTTTGAGATCAAAATTAGGTTGGGGTTTCTGGTAATTTGGGCAAGTTGGAGGTGAACGATAGTAGGTTGGCTGGGTGTTATAAGTGTGATAGGTGGTGGGAGGTTGAGAATATCTGGAGGTGAGGGTTGGTATGTAGGTGGAGGTGTTTGGTATGTGAGTGGAGATTTGGAAATTGGGCCACCATCACTGCCCCTACTTCTTTTTTCTTTGATATGCCACCTGATTGCAATGCTTTGTTCGTGGCCTGCAATGCCTCGAAATTTGTTACTATCTCGATTTTAATACCCTCTTTAATCCTTTCTTTGAGTTTGATGACATTGTAGAACTTATGATTCTCAATGACCATTAGCCTTTCATAATTCTGTGGATCCTGTGCCCTAACAAAGAACTTGTTCATCTGTTCCTCGTCTAATGCTGGTCTGACCTTGGCTGCTTCTGACCTCCATCGAGAAGCGTACTCATGGAAAGTCTCAGCTGGCTTCTTCTTTAGGTTCTAGATATAGAAGACATCTGGTGCATTTTCCGTATTAAAACCTGAACTGGTCCATAAATTTTGATTCCATACTCACCCAATTTGCCCACTTCTTAGGATTTTGGCTTATGTACCAGGACAAGGCATTTTCGGTAAGACTTCTCATGAAGAGCTTCATTCAAATCCTTTCATCTTTTCTGACCCCCACGAGGTTATCACAATAAGTTCTTAGATGAACCTTGGAATCTCCCGTTCCATCAAACATTTTGAACTTGGGAGGTTTGTAACCCTCCGGCAGTTCCACATCTGGTTGTATGCATTAATCCTCATAGTTTACACCCTCTATCCCTTTACCTCCTTCAACACCCTGAACTCGACTTGTTAACTTCTTGAGTTCCTCGACCATTTTCTTGATGAGCAGGTCCTACTCAGCGAATTCTGGTATATAGGAGATTGGTAGAGTAAAGTGAGGTAGGGTTTCTACATATATGGGTTATGGGGTTGTTTTGGTGGGTGCCAGGGATTTGGGTGTAGTGGTGGTCATTGGTCGAGTTTTGAGGATCAAGAATGGGTTGTGGTGTGTTCTAAGGAGTGTGACAGGTAGTGGTTAGTGGGTGCTAGGTTGGTTGATGATGGTTCTGAGGAGGAGTGGGTACTGATCAAGGATTAGGATTTTGGGGAGGGTTGCATATTGATGGGGTGGGGGAGGATTTTATAGACATTGGTTTGGCGTATTTTGAGGAGGTGCTGGGTTTTGAGAATTTTGTTGGTTAATGTCTAGGACGTTTAGGGTGAGGGAGAGGTTTGCCAAGTTGCGGACCTACTCAAGTTCTCCTTGTAACTCCAATACTTTTTGCTCCAATCGCAGGACCAAATCAATCTTGGCCGGAGTACTCCGACCGTTTGAAGTTTCAATATTTTCAGCATTTTCTTTTTGGATACCACTCAAGTCATCCATCTTAGATTTTTCTTTGCTTTTCGTATCACTCGAAAGAGGAGGAGGTGGAGAGCCTCTAGATCCAATGTGATATGTTGATGATGCCAGTATGTGCGAACCAAATTTAGGGGATGGGAATAATAAAATAAAGAAAAACAAAAGGTAAACAAGTCAGTAAGGATTCTGAAAATGTTTGCAGTATCTAAACACATATTGGGGGAATGTAGATTTGCGTTCTAATTTAGGAGCCTCGTTGTGCTCGAGGTAGGCCTAGCGACAAATGAATTTGGAGAATTTAAATTCCAATAATTGCCTCATTTCATTAATGTTAAAATAAATGAATCTATAACGACACTAAATAAGATAAGTCACTAATGTCACTTGGCCTTATTACATTTGGAAAAGTAAATTAACCTAATCTACTTAGTGCCAGAAGGACCTTCTCTAGGCTGGATGTTCTTGTCGATCAAATTCCCCAGTTCGCACAGGTTCAACAGTAGGTATGCCCTTCCTAAATGTCCTCCTTCACTTCCCTCAGTGTTCCGGAAATCGGCGACTCTCTTCCTCATCTTTCCCTCCAATTCCATCAGACTATACTCCAGATATTCAAACCTTTCACTTGATTTAACAGATATCTCCCTCCATTCATTAATTAGGTCCATCGGTCTTATGTCACTCCAGGTGCTCTGCCTCGGACTCGGGAACTCTTTTGTGCAGTTTGTTATACTTCACTTGTGCCTCGACAACTTCATCTATGACTCTATTTCCTGGGCCAACCTTTGACTCGAATATTCCTGCTATGTTATCATCTAACTATGAGGGGTAGAAGTACACGTGACCAGCATGATACCGATCCAACTCGATGGTATCCTTTTTCACGATAATATTCAAGTGCCACATGTGCTGGGCCTCACATTTGTATGGAATGGTGTCACCCTAAAAATCGGCTATGTAGTGACTCATTTTAGCAACTCGCAGTATAACCTACTTCCTGCCTGCCATTCTCATAACTCTGATGGGAACATAATGGTATATGTCCCTCAACCCAATCAGAACCAAGTGTAGGACATCCCTAGATCTGATGATGAACTCGTCAGTAGGTAACCATTCGAACATCCATTGAACCTGATCCTCGATCAAATTGTTGAAAAACTGCACCCATCCTTTAGCATTTTTTGGTTGAGCAAACCTGTCTAGGATATAGGTCATTTTCTTAGGATGATGGAAAGATATGTGATCATTCCACGGCCTTCGCAGAAGCTCTTGATGGTATTGACCTTTTTGGATATGTTCTAACAGCCAAACTTGTAGCAGCAGATTGCAACCTTCGAAGTATTTTTACCGCTTTTGATAATGCTTTAAGGCCCGTTATATGTCTTTTATGATCATAGGGACAATGGTATACGTCTGCCCCTCAATCCTATCCATCAAGGTTTTGGTTACCATGGCCATTCTAGTGTGGATTCTATCCCTTTGGATCGGGAACACTATCATACCCAAGAAGCAGACGATGAACAAAACAACCCTGTAGTGAATCCAACCCAAGGAAGTGATGGAGAATTCATCATAAAAAATACGGTAAGATCTGCTGTGACCGTATCATTCATAGAGGAAGTCGAAGGGTATGTAGGAAGTCATCATTTTTCTTTAATCCCTTCATCTTCAGAAACCCCCTAGTAGTGTGATTTTCCGGCACCAATAAACCAGGACTATCCCAAGGTATCCTAGTGAATCCCCCTATTTCTTCCAAGATAGGGGTCATTTCTATGTCTCCAAAGCGAAAAACGACTCTTTCTTTGTCCCAGAACATTGTGGCAGCTTCAATTGACATGTTATTTGGTTGGAGGTCCAATAAAGAAGGAAAATTTCCCAAGACCCTTTTCACATGATTCTTATCACTTGATGGAAGATCCTCCAACCAATCTAGCAACAATGGTGGTATGTTACGACCATGCCAAACCTGAGGACTTCGTGCCTTATTTTCTGTAAAACAAATATGGTTAGGCCCTTTTCCCCTCCAGATCTGACTATCTATACATTAATGATTAGCATATTTGCACTTATTTATCCAAAATTAATGCACACAATCGTGGTTGCGTTCTTTGGGATTATGGAAAACCCGATGGAATTTTGGACGAGGCTTGTCTTAAAGGGTTATTATGTGGACAACATATTAACCTGGCTAGGTTTGACCATGATGCATGTACAATTAATTAGAGTAAGGTTTCAAGAGCAGTCTAGACTGGTACCCTCAAGTGGACAACTTGAGGGGGAAAGTCACGGAACCGTCGACTGCACTACTGATCGACTAGTTTTATCGCAAATACGCCTTTTCGAATTTAAAGGGTGATATATAGGAAGGCGGAAAATAGTCATCAAGCGTTGCAGTTAAGGAATGATTATGCATGAGTAGAATATGATGTTGAGCATGATTTATGCAATAATAAATAGCATGTTGTCACGTATTTGCATGTTAAAAAGAATGATAAATGCGGTATTTTAAAAACTGCAAGACGTATAAGAAAGAAAACAATGAGACAAGTAAATTTCATTAATAAAGGAAATCATAAATGCTTGAAAAATAGGCAATTAAATCCAAATAAGGGGGGAAGGGGAAAGGGTGCACATGTATTAGCAGAATAAAGCGTACTTAAGACTAACTCACAAAAAGCAAGTTTGTTATAGTAAGAGCCTAAAATATCCCCAGCAGAGTTGCCATGCTATTGTGCCCCCTTTTTCCTCATGGAGTCTAGGTTTCGACATTTTGGGACAACTCCTTTCCTTTTGGGAATTGGGTATGAGATTGAAGAGTCGCGACCTAACAGATTAAGGTGCGTTAGGGCACCTAGAGCAAATAACTCATGAACTAGTTTATATTACCAGAGATTGGGTAAGGGCTCGAAATTACCTTGATGGAAAGGTGTTAGGCATCCCTCAAGGTCCACAATGGTGGGTCCCGACCAAACTCAATTTAAGCAAATTAGTCTTATAAGCAACTTAAACAAATAGATATTACTTTTAAAAAAATGAGTAAAGAGGTCCTAGGTTTTTTAGCCTATAGGATCACTTCTGTGCAATACTTGGTAATCATCCCCAAATTGGGGTGCTACACATATCATTAGCGCACAAGTCATCATTTCCTTCACTACCCAATTACCCTCCCCTTTTCAATTATTACCGAAGCGTTCTAATAATATCCAGTACATACCATATGTGTGCACTACCCGTCCCTCACCTCTGGCCCTGGAGGTATTTAGGGCCTCTATTTAAGGCGGTTCTAGAATCACCTATGTTGTTTAAAAGCAAAAAAATTAAGCGACAAACAAAAGTCAAGTAGGATTGTCACACAAGAAGCAATTAAGTGGGCTCATGTTAACCTCCACAAATAGACAAATAAGTGCATGCTGTTCAAACAAGCAATTTTAAATGATTTAGGATCCTATAGGCAGGATGTCTAAATGAGCACAAAAATAGAATATACAGTACTCTTAAAGTGAGCAGACGAGTACCTATCAGTTTGCCTACTTATTTGGTTAACACTCTGAATCTGGGCATATTTCAAACGAGCAATCACGGTTTTAGACCCAGAATTTTAATTAACCTATAGGCTTGCCTAAGTGATAATCAGGCAGGATCCTATAGCCATGGTATCTAATCAGTAAACCAACTACTGATTTTAATATACAGATCTTATCCTTTAGATCCTATAGGCATGCTTTCTAAGTGCTGAAACTAGTTGCAAGTGTTATTTCCTATAGACATGATATCCATATGCAAAGACTAATTTTTATATGTACTTCCTATAGTCATGATATCTAAGTGTTGACATATTCCCTATAGGAATGATATCTAAATATAAAGACATACTTTTTTTTTATATGTACTTCCTATAGTCATGATATCTAAGTGTTGAAACACATTCCCTATAGGCATGATATCTAAATGCAAAGACAAATTTCTTTTTATATGTCCTTCCTATAGTCATGATGTCTATGTATTGAAGAAAATTCCCTATAGACATGATATATAAATGCAAAGACTGATTTTTACATATTCCCTATAGGCATGATATCTAAATGCAAAGACGAATTTTTACATATTCCCTATATGCATGATTTCCAAGTGCAGAAACAGATTTCTTTTTTGTACTTTCTTCCTATAGGCATGCTGTTTAAGTGTGTAAAGTGCTAACATGTTGCCAAACAAGTTTAATAAAGGAGATCCTATAAACATGATCTCTAATGCACACATGGAGATTTGAAATAAGGGTTCTTGATGCAAAAATCACTAACTAGAAGCATGATTTCTATGTAGCAAAGTATGAGAATTCAGGATTACAAATGATGAAATAGGTCCTATAGGCATGATTTTTAATACACATAAACAATCATCACAACAACCTATAGGCATGATTTTTACCCAAATTTGATAAAAGATATGTATAAAGATCCCTCCCAAGCTTTTACTAATAATCCCATATCTATTTTTTCAAGGACTTTTACATTATTATAGAACCGTACAACAAAAACTCATTATACTATAGGGAGCCTTGGCAAGCCCAATGTCAACCTAGAAGTCAGGCCTTCAAGAAAGCAAGTCTGATGTCTACAGGTAGTCCATAATACTAAAAAATGGGTTCCTGGCGTGTCAAAGTTCCCAAGGACCTCAGGGACCCCGAGCAATGCTCACACTAGAACATTTTACAAAGAAACAACTTTGCAAAGAATTTGGAAGGCTAGCCCCAGTGTTTCAGAGGAGTCTCATGGACCCTAAGCAGTGCTCACACTGGGGGTGGTAAGACCCTAGATAACTAAAAGTAAAGGTTTGAAAATAGTACATAAGGGTAGGGGTGGTTTTAGAAAGTTTGTCAGATTTTGGAAATAGATAGGTTCAAATTACAAGGCTGCAAATAGGATAGAAACCATTTGTTAACAAATTAGTTTAGGCATAGACACCAGCAATTGAACTAACATAACAAGAACAAGAACACTTATATTCTAGACATGGTTAAACAAGATCTGCATAGAGCATACAATTGGATCAAACAAAGTTTTACATTGCCAGAAGTTGACTTAACTATCCCTAGGTTGAACCATATAACATATATTAGACAGAGATAAACATGCAGAAGTTAATGATAAATCAGATAGCCATATACAATGGGGTGGGGTAGTAGGAATTAAACATGCTAATTTCAAAAGCAAAAAAGTGTCATGGATCAAACAAAAACATGCTAAGGTAAAATAGCTATAGTAGCACATAGAACATGACAGGAATTTAAGCATGCAAGTTAGGTGAGCAATAAACAGGAAAACATAGGTCAAACAGAATCATGTCGAGGTTTAACTACATAGCATATAGAAGAGAATATGATAACAGAAATGGAGGCATACCAATTAAGGAGATAGCAAACAAAAAGGTGGAGAGGAATGATATCCAAGAGTCTAGCCTTGACTTTTTTAGCCGGCTAGATAGTGCAGATATTCGAAAAAACTTAAGTAGTGTAAGTAAGAGCTGTGTGTGGGTTTTTCTCTGTTATTCTGTGTGTGTTCTGTCTTTTAAAAAATAAGAATGGTGAGGTTATATAACATTCAACAGAGTAGAACAAATAAGGTAAAGGAAATTAAGAATTCACACATAAGGTATGAAAATCATTCAATCAGTTAATTAAGACTAAACTCAATCAATCAACATGATAGGATCCGGAAAGAACCCTAAAATTAGGAAAAATCTCATACGAAATCAATTAGCGGACAAAATTGAGGTTTAATAAGGTAAGAAATAAGTCAGAGACCATCTATAGGTTGGTCAGAACAAATCAAACCTAGAAATCAGGCTAGTAGCATAATTAGGGAAGGCAGTACCAATTATAAGTCACATATAAGGGAAGAAAAAATAAAAATCTCAAAAAGATACCAATTTAAAAGAAAATATAATTTCAAACCCTAATTAGGCAAATAAATCAATTAACCAATTTATTTAACCAGGCCAAAGTGAATGGGCAAGAACAGTGAGACAAATAATCGAATACGGAAAACTTTAAGCATATTGAAACACAACGATGAAACATCAAGCGAGGAAATTAGTTGTGCAGTAAAGAAGAAAGGTCATGGTTGAACCTTTAAATGTTTTAAAACATTTGCAGAAACTTAAAAGATGAAACCCTAGTTCTTAGGGGAAAAGTGAAATCGATAGATAATAGCGGTAAAACGAAAGAACCTTAAAGAAAAATGGTTAAATAAACTCCAAACATTTTCGATCTAAAGAGATCTGAACCTGTTAAATAGTTAGGTTTGTACAAAAATAAACGAAGGTGTAAAAATCGAGTCTTAGACCGGAGATTTAAAGCCACGAAAATATACAAAATGATAATACTCACAAACTAATGCTGAATACAGAAGGATTCATCAAAAATTGAGGGATTTGAGGCTGGATAAGCACTAAAATCAAAGAGAGACCCCATGGATTGAAGGGGGTTCAGGTGATGGCGGGCTAGGGTTAGGGAGAGATTGAGAGATAAGAGAGGAAGAGGGATTCAAGGCAGCGGGGTCAGATAAATGATTAGGATTTGGGGAGTTATGGGTAATTGAAAAAGGCAATAACATCCTGGACCTTTGATCTCTCAACGACCAGAATTTGATCTGGGGCTGGGCGGGTTTAAAGAAGAGGGTTATGGGTTAGTGGGTTAGTTTAATTGGGCCGGGGGTGGAAAATTGGGCTAAGGTCTTAAATTAAAAAGTTGTTATATGTTAAATACCCAATTAATTTAAGTAAAAATAATTTTATAAAATAATTTATAAATGATAAAAATGTGATTTGTGCATGAAAAATGATTTAAAATAACTAATTTGTATTATAAAAATATAAAAAAATCATTTTCTATATAAATAATGTAATTATGCGCATATGGGATACCTGGCATACCTGCATGGGAAAAAACAATCTCGTCTATGTTACTTTTTAAGAATTGGCAAAATTTACCTGGATCGTGGAGCTTATGGCCGATGAAAGCTTTCTTGTTGTGGTTGTTATCGTCTAGTTGGACAGGGTCGAGGTACTCTACGGTTGACCCTGTGGCTTCTACAATTTTAGGGTCTCTAAGAACATCTTTCCCCTCATCGCCATCTGACCCTGACATCGTTAATTACTATGCCTTCTTGGTCTTTTCTTTTAGTTGTTGGGTGTATGTGCAGTCTTGGGCAATGTGGTAGAATTCTCGGGCCATGCATTGCTCTTCTCAGATGTTGAATACTCACCAGGGGTTGGGAAATTTGATGACTTGATATAAACTGGAGGGGACAACTTTCATGGCGTGTATCTAAGGTCAGCCTATGATGGCATTGTACATCGTATCCTGGTCTATGATGTGGAATGTGGTCTCCAAAGTGACGCTGCCAGCCAGGATGGGCATTGTGATTTATCCAGATATCACTCAACTGCATTGTTAAAACCTTTCAGCGAGATACAACACGGTACTATCTTATCCTCGAGGTTCATTTGGGTGAGAACCTGAGGTTGGATAATGCACATGCTACTCCCGTCGTCGACCATAATACGTTTACATCAGTATCAAAGATGCATAAAGTAATGACAAGAGCGTCTTAGTGAGGAAGGACCAAGCTGTGGGTATCTGACTTATCGAAGATGATACTTTCTTCGAGTTTGTCATACCGTTCATGGGTGATGGAGCGTTTGAGTTTATAGGTGGTAGTGAACTTTACGATGTTGATAGATGCATCGTCGCCTCCTCCAATGATCATTTGAATGGTACGAGTCGGGGAAGGTGGTTTGGGCGGTCCCTGGTGTTGTTCCCTCCCTCGGGCGAAGTTGGCTCTCCCACGATCGCTCATCAGTTCTTTCAAGTGCCCTTGGTGAAGCATGTTCACGACGTCCTGTTTTAGGGCGATACAGTCCTTGATTTTATGACCTCGCTCTTGGTGGAATTCACAAAGCATTTGCCTTTCTGGTGCTCGGGTCGGATATCATATTCTGTGGCCACTTCACTTTTGGGCGGAGCTTCTTTGATGCGTAGACTATTTCTGAGAGGGAAACACAAAAATTGTGAGCAAATAATAAAGGGGCCATACCTCTCTTATTTTGGTGGATTCCAGTTCGCGGCCTAGATGGGCCTTAATCGTGGAGTGGAGGTGGCATGAGGGTGCCTCTAACATAAGGATGATGTCTCTATCGATTAGGTCGGGATCCCGCTAGATCTTTCATGCTGTTGTTTCTTCGGTCTTTCCTAGACTCCATTTGGACCGAGGTCAAATGTTGGGCAGGTCTGTTAATATCGTCCTTGTCGGATCTTACCTCGGCATAATAGGCATTGTGTATCTCGTCCCAAGTGGTTGGAGGGTATTTTATGAGTCGACTTAGAAACTTTTTGGTCGCCCTCGACCCACTTCCGCTTTGCCCATTCTAGAAAGCGGCTACCGCTATCCCCTAAGATACATTTGGAAGGGTCATTCTTACATGGTTGAACTGGGCAAGGAAGTCCTTGAGTCCTTCGCCAAGCGATTTCTTAATGATGAATATTTCGTTCACCGTTAACTTTGATTTCTTGGCCCCAACATAGGCGGTGACGAACTTGTCTGCCATTTACTCAAACATTTCTATGGAACGCGCAGGTAATTGTGAGTACCAAGTCAGTGCTCCCCCGGTTAAGGTTTCTTCAAACTTCTTCAGCAATATAAATGATACTTGTTCTTTGGCGAGGTCGTTGCCTTTTACTGCAGTGACATAGTGGGTCACATGATCCTCTGGGTCCATTGTGCCGTTGTTTATTTTTAAGTACGTCGGCATTTTGAAGGTCTTTGGTATGGCATGTGGTTCAACCTTGTCACTATATGGTTGCTCAACAAACAGACCGACGTCCCTTTTTGCCAGAAGTTTTGGGGCACCTGGTATTTTGTCTACCCACCCTTGGTGCTCTTTCATTTGGCTACGGAGCACTTTGTTCTCGTTATCCATCTCCTCCATTTTCCTCAAAATGGTTGTGAGGGCGTTATTACCTGCATTACTAGCATTGTAAGTAATACTTATTAGGGGGGAGGGGAGGGGCCGTGCTGCTCGTCAATTGCTGATGCGACACCGGCCCTTGTCTCTTCTCCACTCGACCTCCGAACGGGCTTGTCGAGGAAATTAGTTAGTGTGTTAGTCAACCATGCCTCAAGTAGCTTTTTTACTGCTGGTGGTGCCTCTTCTGTTGTAGATGTAGAGGCACCTTTATCGTGCGAGGTCGTGATGCTGCTGAGAGGTGGAGGCGAGCTGTTTCGCCTAGGAGAGGTGTTTAGTCTTAGATATTTGCCCTCTATTTCGTCCACTTCGTTAATGGTGTGGAGGAGGTTGGTAGTGAGGTCGGGTATCTCCTTCCTTTTTTCTTCTCTGTTGCCTACCATATCAGATTTGCGCAAACGAAGAAATACAAGGTTTTCTGCAAAGTTTTGTTTTTTTCTATCTAGAACAAACTAAAATTTTAACTAGAAATTCTCCACAGACGACGCCAAATTGTTTGACCAAAAAGTGTTAAACCTTTTTGTTAAACTAATCAAATAAGATGATAATGGGTAAATCTTAGTTAAACATAATAAATCCTAGATTTGAAATTGATTGGTATGAACAAAGTATAATTGCATTTAAACCAATTTAATACAAAGAGGGTATTTAGTCGTATTGTTATGAATGTATGTGGGAGTAATGACAAGCAATAAATATATTACATGGCAATAAATAAAAATAGAGAGAATGATTCGCCCAAATATTCAATGAGGTGGATTATTATCCCTCTGGCAATGATGTAAGACAAACAAACGTGGAAATATAGAAAGCTCTCTCGGATCTGATTCAAAAAAGTGTGGGATCAACAACAAATCAAATCTTTTTGTAAAGACAATGTTTATAACTTACTTGAGAGTCAACTTTTCATGAGAGAATTTATCATATAAAATATTACATACCTCTCTCTCTCTCTCTCTCTCTCTCTCTCTCTCTCTCTCTCTCTCTCTTCCCACTTATATGAGACATATCCCTTATCTAACTGAAATTACAAGTGCAAAGAATATTCTGTAGAATATTTCTCTAAAATATCTTATTACTAAACTAGCCGTTTGAGCTGATCTGAGTACTCGATCTCGACCCTATTTACTCAGCTCGCCAACTTGGTCAGATTTTGACCCATACAGAAGTTTCTTTATTTCGAATTGATTTCAAGTTACATATGAATATAATCTTCCGCTCTTGCTACCTCAGAACATAGAGAAATGTGATACCACGAATTGAGGCAATACGCCCCAAAGATGCTTTTTACATCAAGATTTTTTTTACGAGCCTCCTTGCAATAACTAGAAATAGTCGGCAGATTTATAATATATGGGTCAATTTATATCCACCTTTGAATTTATATACTACTCCTACTAAGTACTAGAAGTGTTTTTAGCACATAACCAAAATCCATAAGTTAGTAGTTATCCCTAATGTATGACTCTTTAGGTTGTAAGTGTTTTTAGCTCGATCAAATATTTTACTGTTTATCTCTAATATATTTGTCATCTTCAAATTATCCCTTACCTAAACACAACCACTAATTTCCTCTCCATTCCACTTCCACCAATTGTCATTTTTTTAAAATATAAAAGTACTTTCAAATTAATATATTCTTTATAAATAGCTTTATAGATATTTAAGTCATTTAAAAAAAAGTGGCTAATCAGTACTTTTTGATAAAAATTTAAATTATTTATCAATTTCAGATGTTAGTGCTTTTGAGCTATACTTTATTATAGTAATACCTGGAGCACTATCTGTAACCGGCTAATCCAAAAAGGCTCTTAATTTGCTTAGTCACCAAGGCAACTTTCCCAAATTTACCTCCCTAAATATCCTCCGCATCTTAAGGAATACGGGTAATTCAAAGATCATCACAGAGTTTTATGCAGCGAAGTTGTTTCTGCCTGATAAATCGGTATGTGCATTGTATACTCTTCAACTGTATTTGAATTTTTACACCTAGCAACGGAGAAATTGTCCTCTTCCTGCTTAAACGTGTTGTACTTTTACTCATTGTAGTGTTGATGTGGGTTTATTACAGTTGAATCGTTTATTCTTTTGGCGTAATGTAGTGTTGTTCCTTGAAAGTTGAAACATCAAAATCAATGGGGTCCTAAGCATTTGTAATGAAAGAGAGAAATATTGGGACAATTGGGACTTTTAATTGGAGTCGGACGAATGGATTGGGTTGCTATCAAAAGACCCGTGAAGTAGTTCATTGAAAGAGGCGACATATTAATATCCCTTAATTAATTTTTACTCAATGCTTCAATTTAGAATAATGAATATATTATTTGAACGACTTCTTAACCCTATTTTAAGCTGTTAAACATTCCTTAAGAATATTGGTTGTGTCTAGGATTCTCTGTGGGTTGTGTTTAACTAAGTAGTTAATTATGAACCTTGCTGTTAATAAAATAAAAATTGAGTTTTTTTCGTGATTCATATCTTTGAATCACCAGCAAATTCCTTTTCAATTATAAACTCTAGTTTAGTATTAGAATTGAAGAGGGGAGATGAGGAAGCAGCTGAGGATGTCGTGGCAGCGGGTTTGTAGGCTTATAATGGTAAGCGAGTTACTCCAATTGAATTTTGATCTCTCTCTAAAATTATGCCTTATTAGCAAATCTTGCAATTTATTTTCTTCTGAAGCCAAAAATCCTTGTGCAGATATCTAGGCCATTTGGGAAGTCATTGCGAGATAAGGCAATAGCAGTTGCAGGAAGAGTCACTGTGAAGAAAGATGGAGTGTCTTTGAAAGCTTCATGTCCGGTGTGTTTGGAAGTTATCAGCACACCGCTTGATTCTGATCTGAAAATGACGTTGGCAGTACACATGAGCTTATGGCACCCGGATGATGTTCAGTTGCACTGGGAAATGATGCAAAACAAAGGAAGATCAATTGTTCACATGCCCTCTTTCTGCTTTGGTGTTGGGACGGCTGCTGGAATTGGTGCTCTAATTGTTATTCTTGCCAGAAGCCATGCTCGAGTATTTGGCAATAAAAGGTGAAGCTTATCTCTATGTCCGACTAGAGAGAGGTTGTGATGATCTTTTTCTGTTTTGCTGCAAGTTTTTGCCTCAGTTATGAAGAATTAGCCTAGTCTAAAGCTTCTACTTCGCGGAATTAGGAAATCAATTTGATAGACTTTTCAAGTGAATGAATGTTGTTAGTTCATATGATTGAATGACTAAGGTTATATGAAGATCTATGAAATGATAGTAGTTAGAGACGGCAGAGGAGTTTTATTAGTTCTCTGTGAAAGATTATATGAAATTTTTGTTCTGAATCTGTGTTACTAGTTACTATTTGTTTATTTGTTATGGTAATCGGTTTTTGTTCCTTCCTTTCTCATTCACCGTTATGGAAAGTATTTTATTTTTCAGATTAGTTTTATGTATTTTTTTCTTTTGGAAGTGTTAGTAGTATTTTATCATAACAACAATAAAAAACCCAGCGTAATCCCGCGATATTGGCATTTGTTTTCTTGGGAAGTTTGTGAACTTAACTTCGTGTAGTTGTGGGAGCTTTAAATTTTGCTAGCGTACTCAAAAAAGCCCGTTAGGAAAGCTTCTCGAGCACTTTATTAGCTTGCTTGGCCAAACAAATCAGCTTATATTGAGAAGTGGTTTTTTTCAAAAGTACTTTTGTTGAAAAATAGCTTGTGTTTGGTTGATTAATTTGAAAAGCACTTCTAAACGGCAATTAGTGTTTGACCAAATTTTTAAAAAGTGTTTCTAAGTGTCTCCAAAACTATTTCTGCTTGTCATCAAAAATATTTTTTCTCCTTTTGGCCAAACACTTCAACTTTGAAGAAAAAGCACTATATATCGCAAAAGAAAGGAAAACTTTCAACTGAACAAATGTACCACACAAACATGAAACTCCATATTTCAATCAACTGGTCAACAGTCCCAAATTAAAGTGATCCAGATTTTGCTAATTCTTGACTAAATTGAAAATGTACGTGACCAAGGTAATGAGTGTAATCAGCT
>MU666885.1:26920-40577 GCA_026770625.1 Nicotiana glauca
TCTGTAAGGAACCCAAAAAGTACGGCATTATATCTGGTACAACTTTATACCCTTAAAATTGAGTTTAATGTAGAATCAATTAATACCAAGATTCTATCCTTAATTTTAGCGCATTTTTTGGGGAATATTCTGCCCTTTTAATACCTAATAGACGAATGATACAAAAATTGTAAGTAAAACGTGGATTGGACGGGTAATTTACATATTATGCACATTTTTGGTAATAAAGTTTCATAATAGGAAAAAATCCCTACTATTTTTAACCGGCTAATCCAAAAAGGCTCTTAATTTGCTTAGTCACCAAGGCAACTTTCTCAAATTTACCTCCCTAAATATCCTCCGCATCTTAAGGAATAAGTTCCATTGGACAAATACGGGTAACTCAAAGATCATCACAGAGTTTTATACAGCGAAGTTGCTTCTGCCTGATAAATCGGTATGTGCATTGTATACTCAACTGTTTTTGAATTTTTACACCTAGCAACGGAGAAATTGTCCTCTTCCTGCTTAAACGTGTTGTATTTTTACTCATTGTAGTGTTGATTTGGGTTTATTACAGTTGAATCGTTTATTCTTTTGGCGTAATGTAGTGTTGTTCCTTGAAAGTTGAAACATCAAAATCAATGGGGTCCTAAGCATTTGTAATGAAAGAGAGAAATATTGGGAATTTTAATTGGAGTCGGACGAATGGATTGGGTTGCTATCAAAAGACCCGTGAAGTAGTTCATTGAAAGAGGCGACATATTAATATCCCTAAATTCATTTTTACTCAATGCTTCAATTTAGAATAATGAATGTATTATTTGAACGACTTCTTAACCCTATTTTAAGCTGTTAAACATTCCTTAAGAATATTGGTTGTGTCTAGGATTCTCTGTGGGTTGTGTTTAACTAAGTAGTTAGTTATGAACCTTGCTGTTAATAAAATAAAAATTGAGTTTTTTTCGTGATTCCTATTTTTGAATCACACCCAGTATCATTGCAGAGAACAGCAAATTCCTTTTCAATTATAAACACTAGTTTAGTCTTAGAATTAAAGAGGGGAGATGAGGAAGCAGCTGAGGATGTTGTGGCAGCGGGTTTGTAGGCTTATAATGGTAAGCGAGTTCCTCCAATTGAATTTTGATCTGTCTCTAAAATTATGCCTTATTAGCAAATCTTGCAATTTATTTTCTTCTGAAGCCAAAAATCCTTGGGCAGATATCTAGGCCATTTGGGAAGTCATTGCGAGATAAGGCAATAGCAGTTGCAGGAAGAGTCACTGTGAAGAAAGATGGAGTGTCTTTGAAAGCTTCATGTCTGGTGTGTTTGGAAGTTATCAGCACACCGCTTGATTCTGATCTGAAAATGACGTTGGCAGTACACACGAGCTTATGGCACCCGGATGATGTTCAGTTGCACTGGGAAATGATGCAAAACAAAAGAAGATCAATTGTTCACATGCCCTCTTTCTGCTTTGGTGTTGGGACGGCTGCTGGAATTGGTGCTCTAATTGTTATTCTTGCCAGAAGCCATGCTCGAGTATTTGGCAATAAAAGGTGAAGCTTATCTCTATGTCCGACTAGACAGAGGTTGCGATGATCTTTTTCTGTTTTGCTGCAAGTTTTTTCCTCAGTTATGAAGAATTAGCCTAGTCTAAAGCTTCTACTTCGCGGAATTAGGAAATCAAATAGATAGACTTTTCAGGTGAATGAATGTTGTTAGTTCATATGATTGAACGACTAAGGTTATATGAAGATCTATGAAATGATAGTAGTTAGAGACGGCAGAGGAGTTTTATTAGTTCTCTGTGAAAGATTATATGAATTTTTGTTCTGGATCTGTGTTACTAGTTACTATTTGTTTATTTGTTATGAGTAATCGTTTTTTGTTCCTTCCTTTCTCATTCACCGTTATGGAAAGTATTTTATTTTTCAGATTAGTTTTATGTATTTTTTTCTTTTGGAAGTGTTAGTAATATTTTATCATAACAACAACAAAAAACCAAGTGTAATCCCGCGATATTGGCATTTGTTTTCTTGGGAAGTTTATGAACTTAACTTCGTGTAGTTGTGGGAGCTTTAAATTTTGCTAGCATACTCAAAAAAGCCCGTTAGGAAAGCTTCTCGAGCACTTTATTAGCTTGCTTGGCCAAACAAATCAGCTTATATTGAGAAGTGGTTTTTTTCAAAAGTACTTTTGTTGAAAATAGCTTGTGTTTGACTGATTAATTTGAAAAGCACTTCTAAACGGCAATTAATGTTTGACCAAATTTTTAAAAAGTGTTTCTAAGTGTATTTTTCTCAAAAGTACTTCTAGGAAGGAAGCTAGTACTTTTTTTTGCTTCTCCAAAACTGTTTCTGCTTGTCATCAAAAATATTATTTTTCCTTCTAAAAGTTTGGCCAAACACTTCAACTTTGAAGAAAAAGCACTATATATCGCAAAAGAAAGGAAAACTTTTAACTGAACAAATGTACCACACAAACATGAAACTCCATATTTCAATCAACTGGTCAACAGTCCCAAATTAAAGTGATCCAGATTTTGCTAATTCTTGACTAAATTGAAAATGTACGTGACCAAGGTAATGAGTGTAATCAGCTATAGATCAGGGTAATTGAGTTAAATCAGCTATATACTCGGGAATAAAAAATGTGCCCTCTTTCTGTTATAACAAACCATGCATCAACTTTGGCTGTGTACGAATCTAGATCCTCATCTCATATTCTCATACAAACTGTATAAAATCAAACAAATATATCCCAGAAGTGGTACTTGAAATTGTCCATGGATACCAATGACAGTAAACTTTCTGGCAGTCCTGGCCATGTTCTGGTGATGACTTATCCCTTACAAGGTCACGCAGCACCCCTCATCAAGCTTTCACATCGTATAGCCGAGTATGGGGTGAAGGTCTCATTTGTGAGTACAGAGTTCTCGTCTGCAACTTTGTTCGATGAAATTCCAGATTCTGGGGAAGGAATGATTCGTCTAGTCTCGGTTCCTGATGGGCTCAATCCTGAGGATGACAGGAAAGATTTACATATATTGTCTGAAAGTATTAGGAAAGTTATGCCTGCTCATTTGGAGGACTTGCTCAACAAGGCCAGTGACAAGGTCACTAGTGTTATACTTGATTCTCCATTAGGATTTCTGCTGGAAATTCCTAAGAAAATGGGGATCAAGACTGCTGTTTATCTCTGTTCTACACCAGGATGCTTGGCTTTGGGGCTCAATATATCTAATCTTATTGAAGCAAAAGTCATTGACAACGATGGTAAGCTAATGTTCTTTATCTATAATCCTAAACTTTTTATCGTTAATATTGCTCGTCTGCCCATGGACATAAGCATAACAAAAGAGATTTGAGAAGTAACAATTTAAACTGATGCAATGTATGATCGACTGATATCAAAACATGTTTTATACGGAACATACATATATATGTGAAATATCACAAAAAATTCAACAAATATTAATATCTGGACAAGAAGGGTTCCTCTGATGGTAAGCAACCCCCACTTCCAACCAAGAGGTTGTGAGTTTGAGTCTCTCCAAGAGCAAGGTGGGAAGTTCTTGGAGGGAAGGATGCCGGGGGTCTATTTGGAAACAACCTCTCTACCCCAAGGTAGGGGTAAGGTCTGTGTACACATTATCCTCCCCAGACCCCACTAAGTGGGATTATACTGGGTTGTTGTTGTTGTTGGACTCGTAATTGCAAATTAGTGGTGAGAACATAAAATTTTGGAACCGTCTTTGCACGTAACACACTTATGATTCTAACTTGGGAAGATTGTATCTCTTGCAGGAACTCCATTAAAGAATGACAAGATCCGAGTGGTGCAGAATTTACCAGCCATGAGCACTGCTGAATTTACATGGTACCATCCGCAGGGCACGGATGCACAAAAGATAATGTTTGCATCTATTAAAGAAATTTTCGAATGGTTTATAAGTTCAGACTGGATCATTTGCAACTGGTTTAGTGAACTCGCCCCTTCAGCTTCAGCTTTGGCCGCAAATATTCTTCCTGTTGGTCCATTACTTGCCAATGGACAATCTGCTGGGAGTCTTTATTCAGAAGATTCAAGTTGCTTAACCTGGCTTGACAAACAAGCTCCAAAATCAGTTATTTATGTAGCCTTTGGCAGCACTTCAAGATTCAGCCAACAACAGGTTGAAGAATTGGCATTAGGCCTCGAGCTTATGAATCGACCATTCTTATGGGTGGCCTGGTCAGGCCTAGCAAATGGTTCGTTTGCTCTGTACTCGAGTGATTTCTCAGAGAGAGTGGGTAATTGTGGGAAGATTGTTGAGTGGGCGCCTCAAGAAATGGTGTTGGCTCACCCTTCAATTGCCTGTTTTGTGACTCATTGTGGTTGGAATTCGACAATGGAGAGTTTAAGTATGGGAGTACCTTTTCTATGTTGGCCTTATTTTGGAGATCAATTGTATACACAAACTTGTATATCCGATGGTTGGAAAATAGGTCTATCGTTGAATGCAGATGAGAAGGGAATTATATCCAGATATGAAATTAAGAGAAAAGTGGAGGATTTATTGTCAGATGACAGCATAAGAGCAAACTCACTTAAGTTGAAGGAAATGGCTAGAAACAGCATAAGTATAGGAGGATTTTCCACCAAAAACTTGGAATTCCTTGTATCACAAATGAAGCAATGCACATACAAGGCTTGATTATTAATTTTAATTACGTAGTAAAATTGATTATTGGCGCGATATGGGCATTTGCCAAGCCACATATAACTAAGGGGTGTCAACTGTCAACTCATACTCCTCCGCCAAAAAATTACACTATGTTGATAGGTAAAAAAACTC
This sequence comes from Nicotiana glauca, assembly GCA_026770625.1. NCBI lineage: Eukaryota > Viridiplantae > Streptophyta > Magnoliopsida > Solanales > Solanaceae > Nicotiana > Nicotiana glauca. The sequence goes on from MU666885.1 coordinate 31,740, forward strand.
TATTTTATGCATATATATTATATGTTGAATCCCCTCTGACTTTTTTGTATATTTATTTTTCTTAAAAATATATTTTGACACCTTTTAGTGAAAATTTTGGTTCAGCCACTAGTTAATGGTATTCCCTCTATAAATAGAAGTTAATTTATCATGTATGTGGATAAATGGGTTTAATCGAGGTATTGTGTTTATCTTTTGTTTCTTAATCTAGCATTTTTTGTCATAAATAAATATATTACACTAAAAGCTAGAGCGAATGAATGTACGAAACAAAAATTTAGAGAAAAGATTGATAAACAACAATAACAATAACCCAGTATAATCACACAAGTGAGGAGAAAAGATCGATAAACTCTATTGATTAAAAACGATTAATCATTTCCACAATACATCACGAGCTAAAATTAATCGTGGCTTCAAAATTCTGACCAAATTGCCAGTTAGGAGGAACAACATTGTCAGATTGAACCCATTGGCCATCACTAGTTTGTATTTGGAAAGACAAGCTCTGTCCTACCAATAGTACAGAAGTTTGCCAATTTTGGCCCCAATTTCGTGACATAGTAATCCAACCAGTTTTAGATCCTTTAATTTTGACGTTGGCGACATCTCCAACACCTCCAACATTGTAAACAAGAACAAGAATCCAATAAGGATTTCCTTTGATCTCAAACTTAATCCCTCCTTTTTTGTGGCACTTGACTCTCCTATAAACAACAGGAACAACCCCTGCTTTATATTTGGCAATTTTTAAGAACATTGGCTCTGATAAATCAAAGTGTTCTTGGGGAGGATTGCACCAAACATCTACTGTTTTTGTATAATTTGGTGGGCAAAAATTGGAGGCTGTTATGGTAATTTTCACCCTTGCATTGCACCATTGAGGAGCATTTACGCACATTATTTCAAAGCAAGCTCCACAGGTTGCCCCATTGTTAAAAAGTGTTGTGCTTAGTGCTGCTGTTTCCAAGCCATATCCTTGCTGGAATAAATTTCCATAGCCACAAGCTCCCTCTGCAATAATATCCAAATACTATTTGTTAATATATATGTCGTGAACAAAATAAAACTTATAAAGTTGCAAATATTTTTTACACATACGTGACAACGTTCCTATAATATAACACCATATTATATTATATGGTGTAATAATATAATACCAAAACCACTAGGATATCATTAAAAAAGATGTTTCATCAATTGAGCAAGCTTCACTCATGTTTCTCAATTTCTTTTAAGATGGAAAATTTATTTCATTTCGAAAAAAAAAAAAATTATAATTGTGAAATTGACGTTCATGCCATCCATCTCATGGTTTGGAAATCAGTGGCTTTTATAATTATACTACTAATAATTTTAGTGTAAATATTGTAACATAAGACAAGTATAGAACAAGTATAACTTACGCATAGTTTCAGCACCAGTTTGGTCTCCATAAAATGTAGCACGAGCATTTCTCCATCCATCACCATTCAAAGCTCCTTCAACCTGTTTACTTTCAAATGCCGCAACTATAAAAATCGCAAAAATGGTGATGACCAAACATAAAAAACTTTGATGTTTTGCCATTTTAGGCTTAACAATCTTTCTCTAAATTAATGTCAACTCTGTGCTTGATTTGCCTGGATAATGGAGTGCTTTGGCGTGAAATTTATAGCCAAAATCTTAAGAGGGTAACAACATTAAGGCCATGAAAAAAGGATAATCCCAGTAGAGATTACAATTGTTGTTGTAAATTTGGAGATAAGGGAATGATTAATTTCGCAAATTAATGCAATAATTTAGTCATTTGCTATTATAGTAAGATTGCTGCAATTTAGCATGTCTTCCCAATTATTTATGATTTGCTTTTACGTGCATATAATTAGGCAATCTGCATCAGTTTTGTTAAAGATAAATGGGATTAAGTTACTTCATTTGTCTTATACTTTAATGAGAAAAATTAGAAATCGGTTAGCACTAAAATGTAAGGAAGAGATTTTTCTTTCTTTTTCTAATATTGGGTCTTTAATGTAATTTATTATACATTACAATAATCAGATTACTTATAGTAATGTGGTAACTACGAGTACTTAATAGATTAATTTTTTAGAGTACAAAATGATCATTTCACTTTGATACTTAAGAAAAAAAGAACTTGGCTTATCTCGTAAATTCGATTTTGTTTAAAGCTAATGATTGAATGAAAAAAAATGATAAATGTTGATATTGATAATCTTTCAAAGAATTAACAATAAAAATCATTATTTCAATGGATAAAAATGTCTCAAACGTACTTTAGTTCAACTAAGAGAGAAAAACGATGTCAATTTCTTTGTAGTTGTTAACTGCCTTCAATTAGGTTCGTATAAATTTTAAACACTCAAAGTCAGAAATGTTTTTTAGATATTCAAAAATCTTTGTCAGTATTGATTTAATAAAATTAAATCATGAGTAAACAAAGAAAAAGAATGGGAAAAACAAAACAAATAGAGGTGACGGGTTCATATTCTTGATAAATTCTTATTTGATCAGTGGCGAAACAAGAAAATTTTTCAATGGTGTTGAGATTTGAAAGAAGTAAAAAATCTCTTGACAATGGTTGCTCAATTTCTGTTTATACATCTAAAATTAATTTAATTATATATACATTGTAATTTTTCGCAATATTTTGACGAAGTGTGGTCAATTGACCATCCATAGCAAAAGGTGACTTTGCCACTGATTTTGATTCTCATAAATCAGGCAAAACACATATAACCTTGAGGTAATTAAAATGTATATTTTTGGTGTCTTTATATAATAAATATATTAAGATAACTTCTAGAATTATAGTATCTTCAAATATACAATTAAGCAGTTTAACAATTAATAATTTGTTATATTTGTGAATATTTACAATCAAGGGGATCAAAAGTGCATATATAAATTAATTGAAGCTTGAATGTGCTTAATCAGAAATCACAAGGTCCAAAAATTCGAATTTGTTGATATTTGAGGGACAAAATGTGTAAAAATTCTGAGTAATAAAAATAAATGATTATCGATGGGGGAAAATGAGTGATTGACAATTATTTAAAGTAAAACACTTGATATGATATTCATGAAATTTTTATGATGATCAGTAATGAAAAGATCAACAAAGAGGGGGATAATATTCATTTGTTTGAAAACATCGGGCAGATGTTGGAAAAAAATTGTTGTCAAATTTAATTTATAACTTGTACCTTACCTAGATAAATAGTTTCACTTCATCCATAATTATAGCGTCAAAATCTTTTTTATTAAAATTCACCTTCCACTTGAAACATGTATTTCTCGGTTGATTTCCAGTACTGTAAAACATCTCTTTAACGTATTTTACGGAGAAAATTATTCTATAACCTATAAATGAACAAGTTTGCTCTTCGTATATTATCTTATTTTCTTCTGGAGTTCTTAGCTAATATTGTCCTTTATCTTTGTGGATAAATTTAATTTAGTCCCTTAAATATAACCCTGAGCATATTTAGTTCTTTAAGTATGCTAAAGTGGAGCACTTTTAGTCTTAGTGACACAATGTGTTCAAAAACTAACGGTTACCTAACTCTGATTCATGAAGCAAATCTTCTGCTCTGAATCAAAACGTTTTCTCTTCTTTTATTGGATAACACAAATTATCACTTTAATTCTTCATTTTTAGATAATGTCTTCTAAAATTTTGACCTTGAAAATATTCCCGTTTGTGCCAGTTTTCAATAAGAAAATGACACTGTATAGCCGCTGTAAAAATAATAGCAAAAAATATATATAAAATTTGTTATTTTTTGTATATATATACACACACACACACACACACATACATTTAATATTAATATACAAAAATTATACAAATTTTATATACTTTTTCGACTACCGGATGTAAATAGTTTCTAGCACGGGCTAAAAGTGATAATACAACCTGATTATTCGTTGCTTCAATAATATGCCTAGAAGTGATCTTGGTAGCTCTATTTTTTTTTTTCAAATTTTAACTTTTCTTTTTGGAGAAACCAACAGAAATTTTTAAATGTATACAAAAAATAAATAAATAACTTTTATACATTTTTCGGTTATTATTTTTATAGTGGCTATATAGTATAATTCTTATTGAAAACTGGCACAGAAAGGATATTTTCAAGGTCAATATTTTAGAGAATATTATTTAAAAATGAGGAATTAAAGTGATAATTTGCGTTATCCAATAAAAGGTGAGGAAAAGTTTTGCTTCAGAGTAGAAAATTTGCTTCATGAATCAAACACATTGTGTCACTAAGACTAAAGGTGCTCCACTTTAGCATACTTAAAGGACTAAATATTCTTAGGATTATATTTGAGGGATCAAAATAGACCTATTCTCAAAGATAAGGGATAATATAGGTCAAAAACGCTTTTCTTCTATAACAAAATTAACTTATTTTCATCCAACTTTTTCTTATTGGATGCATATTTAATCTTTTCAAGTGACTCAAAATTAAAGACAATACATAAACAAAAAGGAAGAGAAGAAAATTAAAGAAAAAGAAGATACATTACTCTGCTTGCTATGTTTTAAGCTCGTCTTTCTTTTCTCTTTTACTGTATTTTCTTTTTATATTCTTGAGAGTTAAGAAATTATTTCAAATATTTGAATAAAGGATAATAGGATAACCTCAATTCTGACTTGTCAATATTTTACACCATTATTTAACATGAGTGTGCTTTAAGCTCTGAATGTATAATTTGCAAATACTATGCAATCTCGACAAGGAGTTTTCAGGCTTTGGACATGTTAACCTAACGAAAAAAAAATAAAATAAATTAAACCATTATTTATATTTTAACCTCACTAAATTTCTTTTTGGAAAATATCCTCGTGTCAAAATTTTAAAACACGCTCAATTGAATTTTGAATTACCCGCCAGAAGTTTGAAGCACCAAAATTTTTGAGTTTTGAGGATCACCAGAACTTTCGGCACCAGAATTTTGAAGCACCATTAATTATGACAATTATTAGAATTTTCAGCCACAATATTAAAAAATTCTGGTGAATTCAAGATTTGTGGTAAAATCTTACAATCACCATAGCTATTGCGTGCTTTAAAATTCTAGCGTTCATGAAAAGTCCTGGTGAGCAAACTTTAAAATTCTGACATTAGACTTTTTTCTAAATTTTTATTGAGTAATTTATGTTATATGCCTAGGGGTGTCAATGTTTCAGTTCGCCCGGTAACTTTATAAAATTTATACCATATCAATTTATTAATTATTCTATTATGTGTAACCAAAATTATGACTTTTAAAAATGTCCCAACCATGTCGGTTTCTCTCCGGTACCGGTACAATTCGGTTAATTTTTGGTATTTTTCAAGTCACTAGTAAAAGTAGAATGTACGTATACGGCCAAAATCGGAGAGCTCGATTTCGGAGACTTGAATACATTCCGAGCCTGGGTTCGGGGAAATCGAGGTGAGAATCAAGCCAGGTCCGGGTAAGCACATCTTGAGAAATAAATCGAGGACACGTCATGATCTGCCTCGAGGACAGTACAATTTCGAGGGCACTCAAAAAAGAGTGGGAATTTCCAAGAACACGTGGGTCAGGACTTAAATTATAGGATAAGATTTGTACGAAATAGTACAAGTCCGTACTAGGTTATCATACAGTTGTACCAATAGGACTCTTTATCATAATTGAAAATGTACCATATTAGGGTTTTCCCCTCCTATATAAAGAGGACCCAAATTATTTGTAAGGATATCTATTTGACTGCAATAGAATATTCCACTCTGCATTTTTGTTTACCGTGCTCAACATTTGTTCTTCAGCTTTATTGTCTTTACTTTATTGTGCTTAGATGACCTCGAGGTCACCGGGGTAATCAAGCTCGAGGCCCCTTTGCTCCAACAACACTGATTTGGTTCACCAACTCTTCTTACTTAAGCCTAATATTACTTGTATAACCACTAGTATTAGAATATCTCACATATCATTAAAACCACAAGTTATCTTTAATTGTTACTCACATTTTTCAAGGTAAATAGTTTGGCGCCCACCGTGGGACTAAAGATAATAGTGATTATTTTAGTGCTAGTTTTCTGATAACACATGTTATTCTTCACACTTTTTCTTATCAAAGATTTTTTTATTTCACGCCAAAATATGTCTAGCACACAAAACGCACCTGCTCACGATAGTGAGGGACTCAGAGAAAACAACTGTATAGGGGTTGGTGTACCACCCATAACTCTGAGGGAGTGCCAAACATGGAGCCAGTTGATATCATTTCGCACAACACTCTAAACATGGATGCAGGCACAGACCCCGCAAGGAATGCACATAGGGAAGCTCGAGCCGGAGTGTGATGACCCGGACCATCGTCACGTGAGTTACTGCCCCGTTTCCCCCATATTATGTTGTTCTATGTTTTAATATCAGTGTTTGAGTTGATCGGATAGAATTAAATTGGTTTTAGTTGGAAATGAGACACTTAGCCTCTTAGAAGGAAGCTTATTTTGGAAAAGTCAACCGGAAGTTGACTACATAGTTAGAAGGCTCGGATGTGAATTCTGGTGATTTGGTTAGCTTCGGGGTATGATTTGTGACTTAGGAGTGTGATCAGAATTGAATTTGGAGGTCCGGTGTAGAATTAGGCTTGAATTGGCGAAGTTTGAATTTTGGCGAATTCCGGTTGATAGGTGAGATTTTGATCTGAGAGTCGGAATGGAATTTCGAGAGTTGCAGTAGCTTTGTTAGGTGATTTTGGATATGTCTGCAAATTTTCAGGTCATTCGGACATCGTTTGGTTGGGTTTTTGATCGAAAATGTATTTCGGAAGGTCTTGAAGAACTTAGGCTTTGATTTGGTAAAATTTGATGATTTTGATGTTAAAGATAGTGTTTTGATGATTGTAGAAAGTTTGAATGATGTTATGGGTTATGTTGGTGCTTTTGGTTGAGGTCCCGGGGGCCTCGGGGTGATTTCGGATGGTTAAACGGGTGTTTGAAGCCTTTGTTGCAGTAAGATATTTCTGTCTTCTGATATTTCCGCATCTGTGGAAAAGGAGCCGCTTAAGCGATTCCGCAGATGCGGAGGGGGAGCCTCAGAAGTGATCTTCAGTGGCCCAGGGGAGTTCCGCATAAGCGGAAGGTTGGACGCGTAAGCGGGTCCGCATAAGCGGATTTTAGACCGCAGAAGCAGACGAGGGGAAACCGTATAAACGATGTTTTGATCGCAAAAGCGGTCCCAGTGGTTTTAAGTGAGACCACATAAGCGGTCAATTTTGTCATGTAAGCGGTACTGCAGGTGCGGTAAAAGGACCGCAGAAGCAAAAATCGGGCCTGTGTATAGTGAACAGTGTTCACAAACTTGGAAAAGAAGAAAAACATTTTAGACTTCGGGAAGAGGCGATTTTGGGCGATTTGGAGAGATTCGAAGGGCATTCCATCAGATATGAATTTATAGACTCAAATAATGTTGTTATGGTGTAAAAACAAGGATTTAAAAACGGAAAATCCAAGGATTTAAGGGGTAAAAATGGAGGTTAGGGCTTGAAACCTAAGAAAGTATAAACCTGGAATTTGAGGGGTCAAATGGACTCCGATTTTGATGGATTTGATATGGGTAGACTCGTGGCGAGTCGAGGAGTCCGATAATGTAAATTTCGTAATTTTTTGAGAAGCGGGCCCGGGGCTCGGGTTTTGCTAGTTTCGAGATTTTTGCTATATTTCGATTGTTTTCGATTGGTTGTTGTCCCATTGGTATATTGTGATGTATTCGCTCTATTTTTGGCTAGATTCGACGCGCGTGGAGGCCAATTTGAGGGGTAAAGGCGTCGCGAGCGAGGAATTACACCGGTTCAAGGTGAGAAATACTTGTGAATGATATCCTGAGGGTTTGAAACCCCGGATTTGCACATCGTAGTACTGTATTGAGGTGACTTGCACGCCAGATATGAGTGTGGGGTAGAGAACCATTGGGGATTGTGACTTGGTCCATCCCGGTTGTTTATTTTACTGCGTGATTGATTGAAACTTACTTGATACTATTATGATTTGGGCTGATTGCCATATGTTGGGCTTCGTGCCGATTATTTGTATCCTTCGGGAATCGGTACCACTATTTTTGCATTACTTTGCATATTATTTGGTCTCAGTCTAAGGTTTTAATATGGTTTTGCAAACTCAGTTATTTTTCTAAGATTTGAAAAACTTGAACAATATTTTATTGCCGTTTTGAGCTGCGAACTGTCACTCTAAAATGTGCCCAAGTGGCTTATGTGCATTTCTGAACTGAGCATGGATTGGGCTGCGTGCCGCAGAAGTGTTATAGTGATATCTGGATATCTGGTTGGCTCGGGCTGCACGCCGCATCGATGATATATTGATATTAAGGCCGAGAGCCTGTTTGATGCCAAGACATGGTTGATATTGGGCTTGGGCTGTAGGAGCCCCTCCGGAGTCTGTACATACGCCCAGTGAGCGTCGTCGACGTTAAATAAGTGGAGCGGGCTGCACGCCGCAGCGGGTGATAGAGTGTACCATCATATGCATTGCATTGCATTCATACATTTGTGCACTATTTGTTGTTGTGTTATTTCTTGAGATATTTATTTGTTGTTCTAATGTTGTCTGATCACTTTCAAAGTGGATAAATTTGAGATAGTGGTAATAGTGACACTGTATGATGTAAATGGGTCAGGTAACAGTGGCTGACCAGAGATAAGAATATTGCCTGAAGGGCGAGTTATGAGCTCAGTTATGCATACTTGCTCGTGCCCGAGAGGCTACTTTTGTGCTGACTTGCACTACCTGTCCTGCATTTACTTGCTTAAATTGTTTGAAAATGATATTTTCAAAAGAG
>MU666887.1:5281-22115 GCA_026770625.1 Nicotiana glauca
CAATTGCCACCTTGTTGATTGCCCCAATTACCTTGGGGTCTCTATTGTTGATTCCCTTGATTACCTCTATTCCCTGGTAGTTGTTGACATATTGGACTTCCTCACTTTGGTCATCAAAACATCCATTCGAATATCCACCACCATCATCATAGTTGTCAAAATTTTCTTGAGGTTGTTGTTTCCCTCTTTGCCTTCTTTTCATCATATTCACTCCCTCCATGGCATTTACTTGGAGCGGATTTTGAACTTGTTGAAGTTGCGCCTTAGCCAATTGGTTCGTTGTTGTTGTAAGTTCGGCAATGGCTTGGCCGTGATCACGCAACTCCTTATGCAAATGTATAACGTTTGGATCACCTTGAGGAACATTAGCCCGACTTTGCCATGACGATGATGTATCGGCCATCTCATCTAACACATCACAAGTTCGTTGTACGGAAGCTTCATAAAATTACCAACCACCAGTTGGTTCACAATACATTGGTTGGTTGTGTTGATGCCCCTATAGAATGTTTGTTGCATCATCACATCATTAATATCATTGTTAGATCACTCTTTCACCATCGTTCTAAACCTCTCCCATATCTCGTGTAACGGTAAAGTCAGCTCTTGCTTGAAAGCTAGAATCTCGTCCCGTAGAGCTACCATGTGACTTGGAGAGAAAAACTTAGCGATGAATTTGTCCGCCAACTCATCCCATGTAGTGATGGAATGATTGGGTAGCCTCTCCAACCAATCTAACGCCTTTCCCCGAAGTGAGAACGGGAAAAGTCGAAGTCTCAATGTATCCTCCGAAACATTTGTCTGCTTGCTACCCCAAAAAGTATCCACGAAGCCTTTCAAGTGTTTATAAGCATTCTGATCGGCGGTCCCCGTGAAATAACCTCGTTGTTCGAGAAAGGTGAGCATTACATTTGTAATCTGGAAGTTCCTCGCCCGGATTCGGGGAGGAACTATTGCACTTGCGTACCCTTGATTAGGTAGAACTCTTGGTGTCACTCTTGGTGGAGGTGGAGGAGGTTCTGGTATGTTGTCATTAGCATTAGCATTTGCATTGGCATTTCAACCCCTCCTAGGAGCATGAGGTAATAAATCTTCTTGTTCTAGATCCTCAACCTCCTTCCCCATGACCACGTTGCCAAGAGGGTCATTTGTGTTTAAAGCCATATGTACCTGAGTGAATTGACACAAATAGAATTAGTAAAAAGAAGGAAAAATAAGCAAAACACAAAACGAGCCAACAAATAGTCAAACACCGAAAATCTCCCCGGCAACGGTGCCAAAAAGTGATCGCGGCGGACTCAACCTTAGGAAGAGTGGGCGCTAAGACTTTTACCCAATAGTGGTATCGGGGTCAATTTCCATAGGGAGCTTGGAATGGAGTCGATTATTTGTTTGGTCTAGAAATGCGTTTTAGCTCCTAATTGTACTTCTAACATTTTTGGGGTTTTTGTGATTATCAACTACAATTTAATAACAACTAATTAAAACTAAGTTATGCTAAGAGATTAATTCTAGGCTATATGCAAGATAGAGAAAGGCACTAGGGTCGTGGCATTTACCTAGGTGGTCAACTAACGGGTAGAGATTCCTAATACAAGAATGATGATTATGGGGCTTATGCTATAACTGGTGCACGATTGCACTCACTTTCACACCTCTCGGTAGCGAGAGTGATTTTACCCAATTGACTCTCTCGAGACCAATTGGGTAGGCCAATATGCCCACGCAACTTAGGGTTCAAGTTGGGTAATTACTCTCTCGAAGTTTAACCCATTAATTGGGACTACCATTCTCATGGGTTCATCCAAATTCCTTGTTTGGTCAATTTTGGGGTCATAGACACTCTTTCTCAAGAAGAGTCAAGACCCACTAAGCTAAACTTAGTGTTTGCAACCACCAAATCCTAATTGAATCATAAAATTAACCCAAATAGCAAACACCCAACATCATTCAAGCAATAAACAATCACACCCATTAATCACCCACACTAGAGTTGAGCCACAACCCTAGCTAATGGGTTTAGCTTGATATAATAGAAAGAGAAATTGAAGAAATAGTAGATAAAATTGACATATTAATTAACTACAATATTAATCTACAAGAATCCACGATAAAGCAAGATGAAATTTCCCAAAATAGGCTAAAACTTGAGTCTCACGAGTGCAGCAGCTATCTGATATCTAATACTCTACCTAAAAAAAAAGTAAAAGATTCTATTTATAGTACACAGGAAAAATTGGACAAAAATACCCCTGTGGGGCTGGCGCGGACCGCGCAGAAATGCGGCGCGGCCTCGTAGGGGTCTTGGTCTTCAATCCTCTCTTCTGAAGCTGGGGGCATAGACCGCCTAAAAATGTAGCACGGCCGCGCTGGCTGAAGAGCGCGGACCGCGCATAAATGGGGCGCGGCCGCATGAAGAACTTAGCAAAATGACCACTCTCTGAACTTCCAGCGCGGCCGCGTGGAAAAGCAGTGTGGTCTGCGCTAGGTCTCTTTGTTTCCCACTTCACTTGACTTTCACACTTGGCAGATTTCACTCCGTTTTGAGCCGATCTTTGACATTTGTCATCTTGTCACTCAAACCTGCAATCAAGCGCAACTTGTAAGCATTTTGGGACTAATTTATGGCAATTCATGCATAAAACTTAGGCAAGAATGGGTATAAAATGTGTTAAAATCATAGTTATCAGTGGTTCAGGATTGAATCAGTATTTCTAATGTTGGCGGCTCGATGAAGATGACCTTCGAAAAAGTTTAAAGCTAGTAGCAATTTGTGGATTCAAGTGATATGAAGATAAATTTTATTAAGGCAGCAAGTGAATAGCAGAAGATGAGAAAGACATGTGGGAAGCGTCAGGCGGTGTTCAAAAATTATGAAAAGCAATGTATATGAAGCGAAGGTCGAGTAGTCGATTGAGGGGATAAGTTCCGCAAAAAGTGGGAGAGCGGCGGAGTTGCATATGGGCTTTGCAGTGGGATGACCACGTGCCTTAAGGAGAGCTTAGAGTGATTGAGAATGTTAGTGATTGATGATTGGGGTCTACGGATTTAATTTGAAATATGGGCTATTATGTGGCAGGAAATTTGATATAACGAAAAGGAGTTGCCTAAAAGAAAGAAGGATGCAGCATAACTTCGAATTGGAAGGTTGTCGCCGCACATTTAAATGATGTCCACGAGGGGTAAATAGACCTGTGCAGCTGGAGAGTGAGCTTAGACTCAGGATGTGTTATTGATGTCATAATGATTGTACCCCGTGCAGCAGCATTGGAAGATGCAGGGGAGAGCTTTTATAGGTGGGTTACCCAAGTGAGCAGGTTAGCGGTCGCGTGGTTGGCGAGGTTTCTGTGAAGAATTATATCGATTATATAGCAAAGGGATTGGCTGTGCAAATATGATTGATGAGTCAGAATATAAGATGGGGTTTTACAGAAAGATTTTGAGAACTTTGGCGGTTGACTTCGCGGGGTTATGTTAATAAGAGATAAAGAGGACGGGTGAATTCTAGGTTTGTAAAATGATGGCTTCATGCTAAGTGGGAGAGTCCCACCGCTTATGATTGGGTTGCATGGTTAACTACTTGCGAGATTTTTGGCTATTAGCATATCGATGGGCTATTTCAGCTACGGAAAAAGGCCATAAGTGGTAATTTGAGCAAGGAAGTATTAAAGGTGGGCTATCGTTGGCCTTATTGGCCCAAGTTTAGACTTGGAGGAAGATTCAAGATTTTGTTTTGTATAGTTACGGGTTCCAAGGGAAGTGTTTCGATGGGTTGTTCGCCAATGGGGCATTCAAATGATGGGAGACTCATGGAGTTGATTATATTCGGGGCTAGGTCAGGGCGGGTGGCTGTCGGCAATTGCTCTAGTGGATTCAAAGAGGTCAAGTGTGAGGTCTAATGATTGCGAGCCTATAGGTACGATTAAGAACCAAGCTTGGTAGCAGCCTATGAGAAGAGACAAATAATGTTCTATGATGTTTTGACTTGCGATGTGGCGATTGGGAGGTACCAAATGGTTCATGAGATTTGAGACAGCATGGTCTCGTGATTCCAGTCCACTTAAGATAAGTGTAGATGGAGTATGTTATGTGTTGGATGGAGTTAGTGTTATCTCTAAGGCAATCCAGGATAAATTTGAAAAAGATAGATTGATTGGCCATAGTTGAAATTGGCATATTGGTGTTAGTGATCAGTTTCCTTCAGCATGATCAAGTGATGCAAGTGATTGTGACGGTACGTTTTAGGCTTGTCAACCGCCGTAATTGATATTATTCGGGAGCATTTTTCTGATATGGCTTGTTATGTGGAAGCAGATTCCGGAATGGCTATAGTGCCTTAGACCACTACCTAGATGTTTGCATGTTCTACGGTTATAAGAATTTGCCTGTGTGTTGCTATGTTTCTCCTGAAGTGAGTTCTGTGAAAAGCTTTTATATGATGAAGTGTTGGCCTATTAGTGGTTCCAGAGTTATGATAAGAATCATGTCCTATCGTACATTGGCATGTAGGGTGCAATGAGTAGTATGGAATTTAAAGTGATAATCAAGGTTGCAGTTCGGTGCGGACAAGGGTGTCACAAGCTCGAATGAGCAGGAAAGGAGTTTTGATGTTTAAAGTAAGTTGGTATTGTCTTCAGCATCACCTGAGGTCGGTATTTTGTAAAAAGGGCTTGTATCATGGTTAATGATTCTTGATCGCTTTTCGGCGTTGGTATGGACGATGGTGTGGATGTACGAACCTGTTATATGTTTCGAAAGGTTGTGGGAGCATGTCCCACAGGAAGATTGTATCAGTGTGACATGTGGTCACTTGATTGATTAAAGATTTAAACCAAGTATGAGGATGGTGATGATACCATTAATTTGAGAATTTATGCCTGGAGGGCACTCTGGTTATTGGATTATGGATTGTGGAGGTTCGCCCCAGTTAGGAGGGTTGTTCTTATGTGTTATGAGCATAAAGGAGGGTTATTATGGTCCATGGAAAGGTAATTAGCCAAGTTCAATGCGATCAGTGTCGGCTTGAGGTTGGTGGATGGATTCAAATGTGAATATGGGCTCTATATCAGGCCAAACGTGTTCAATTCAGTAATGTGCTCCTTATGGAGGAGTAGTCAGGGTGTTATTTTGTTGCCAGATATTTCATGTAGTGATGCATTGCGTCGGGTGATTTGTAAGACGGCTTGAGAAATTGCTTATGTGTTGAGGATACATGTATAAGTGATACTAGATTCAGATTGTATATCGCACCTCAGTTGTGCTTGAGTTTTCTAGCTTATAACACTATATGCTCCCTTAGGGATGTTATTATGCATTTAGCATGCTTATGACCGATATTCGGTATTTTGTTATAATGAGCAAAATTTGGCTTGATGTGCATCTCTTTATGTGAGATCTATGTGTGGATCAGGTTGCGCGCCGCAACAGTGTGATGTTGAGTATAGTTTTCTATACGCTATTTGTATGCCTTACTTCCCGTTTTCTAAGGAAGGTATGTATTAGTGTGTGAGTTAGGTAATTCCATCCAGAGTTCGTTTTTCCTTTTGTATCGCGTTCGAATTGGTGGCCTATTGGCGCATTGTGGCATCATATGAGACTTTTGATTCTATCTGGGGTGGCCTATTGCCTGAGCAGTTTGTACTGGGTGAGATGAGAATTTTGGATTTAGGATCAGTGTAATCTGAGTATATGAAGTATACTAAGGGTGCAACGATCATTATTTGGTTCAGAATGAGGTAGTGTTCCTTGTCAGGGTATAGACCCAATGAATTGTTGATTCGGTAGTTGGTTATATATTTTTGCACATCTCTTCTGTCATGGCGATATTTTAAAGGTTAGAGTAAGACCTGTGTATGTCATGGGTGCAATGGGAGCATCAAATTAGTATAATTTCGACTAAGTTGATCAGAAAATGTTATTGAGGTCCGGTGAGTAAAGTGATGCAAGGCGTGAATTTAGCTAAGGTATGCAATCATGTTTGGGTACAGCGTATAGTAATTGATATGGTGATCATATGTTGGGAACAGGTCGGGCATAGAATTCTGGAAGTTGGAATTAGGCTCTAAGGCTTATTTGGTTTAATAAAAGGGAATATCTTCGGAATTAATCGAGCTAATATGCTCAACTGAATTGTGGTAGCACGGGAAGGTACATGAGAAGTTAAACAGCGATTTCAGAACACTCCAGTGAAGTTCTCAGCACGTTCGAGGACGAACGTATGTTTAAGTGGGAGAGAATGTAATGACCCGACCGGTTGTTTTGAGCCCTAGCACGTCGTTCAGCAGTCTAAGGCCAAGAGCAGCTACAATTCAGGTATTACGACTTGTACGCGTGGTCGGAATTGAATTTCGGGAAGTCCAGAGTTGATTTGGAAAGGGAATTCTTATTTCGGAAGCTTAAAGTTGAAAGAATGAACTAGGATTGGAAATTTGAGCAAACGACCTTGGAATCGGGATCTGAAGGTTCCAATAGGTTCGTATGATGATTTCGGACTTGGGCGTATGCGCGGATTGGGTTTTGGATAACCCGGGAGCGTTTTGGCGCCTATTGTGGAAGTTATCATTTTGGAAGAAATTTCTTAAGTTCGGCTTGAAGTGCATTTCAGTGTTATTGATATCCGTTTGGGATTCTGAGTCTGGGAATAGATCCGTATGGTGATTCTGGAGTTTGGAGCGCGATCGGAAGTGAATTCGGAGATCCGTAGGCCATTTTGGAGCCATTTGGCTAAAGGTAGAAATTTGAAGGTTTTTGAGAAGTTGATCGAAGGTGGACTTTTTGATATCGCGGTCGGAATCCGATTTCAAAAGTTGGAGTAGTTCCGTAATGTCAAATATGGCTTGTCCACAAAATTTAAGGTCAATCGGACGTGATTTGATAGATTTAAGCATCGAAAGTAGAAGTTGGAAGTTCTAAAGTTTCATAAAGCTTGGATTGGGAGTTGATTCGTGATTTTAGCATTGTTTGAAGTGATTTGAGGCCTAGAGCAAGTCCGTAATGTATTTTGGGACTGGTTGGTATGATTGGTTGGGGTCCCGGGGGCCTCAGGCGGATTTCGGGTGGTTAACGGATCGAAAATGGGATTTTTGGAAGGTTGAGGATTGCTGGTTGCTGTCATAATCGCACCTGCGGAAGAGGGGCCATAGGTGCGGAGCCGCAGAAGCGGCTAGGAAGGCACAGGTGCGGATTTTGGTCAAAGGCTTGAGGACCGCAGATGCGGTCAAGCTTCCGCAGAAGCGGGACCACATCTGCGAAGAGGTGGTCGCAGAAGCGGAGGAGGGCATCTTGGAGAGTACCGCATATGCGGTCATAGTTCCGCAGAAGCGGGATCGCATCTGTGGGAGGCACGTTGCAGAAGCGAGAAAAGGGTGGCCTAGGGAGTACCGCACATGAGGCATTGTAACCGCACCTGCGGAACCGCATAAGCGGTTAGTGAACCGCAGGTGCGGAAATAGCTGGAGGCAGAAGGTTGTTTTAAACTCGGGGTTTGGTCATTCTTCTCCCATTTTTCACTTGGCATGGGCGATTTTGGGGAGCTTCAAGAAGGGATTTTCGTCATCAATGACAAGGTAAGATATCCCCACCTATTATGAGTTAAATATATCAATTATGTATGGATTTAAGAATGAATTGTGTAGAAAAACTTAGGGTTTGAGGGAAAAACTTAGAAATTATATTTTTGGAATTTAACCACGATATTGAGTATGGAATTTGGTGAAAATTATATATTTGAGTTCCTAAGGTCATGGGTAATCTTTATCTTCAAAAAATTTTGGATTTCGGGCCCGTGGACCCGAGGGCGTTTTGGTCAACTTTTCGATCAAAGTTAGGAATTGCTATAAATTAGATTGTAATGAATATTTGCGCATATATTAATGGATTTGCGTAACCGTTGGCTATTTTTGGAGCGTGGTTCATCAATTAGAATCATCGGAAGGGCGTGGAATGCCAGTTATCGATCTTCGGAGCAAGGTGAGTCTCCTTTCTAACCTTGTAAGAGGGAATTGTCCCCATAGGTGAAATAATTGATTATGTGCTCCTATTTGCGGGGGCTACGTACGCACGAGGTGACGAGAGTCCGTGCGTAGCTACTATTATGCTATTGTCCGGGTAGTTAGGACCCAAAAACATGTTATACTTGGATTATTTATCAACCCATTGATAGCTTTAATTGCTTAAATCACCTTGGATTAGTAAATGAATTTAAAAAGGGATTAAACGTCATTTTTTCTGAATTGTTAAAAGAGAAATTATTTTATTTGGATAAATATCACCCGATAAGTTCTTAATTGAGTGATTGAGCATGTATCTCTATGTGTACCTGCGTCGCATGCATGATTCGCAAGTAGGGTATGTGTTTATTTATGAAACGGGATGAATGCCTCGGAAGATTAAATAGATGCATCTATAGGCACGCCATCGACCCTCGGCAAATGCATAGTTTATTTCTGTTGGAGCGGGCCGTCGACCTCGACATGATTTGCACATGATATATATTGTTTCCTGAGAATTTTATATGTTGATATTGCCTTTCATGGCTTGATATAAATTGATAAGATAATGAAAAGTAAACCTTAAAAATCCTTTTTTATTTGTTAAAGGTATTTACCTATTTTCCGGCTTCGTGAGTTAGAACTATTATATAAATCCATGATTTCCTCACATTTTTAGTATATTGTTAATTGACCTCTAGTAAGTGTCGAAGTTGACCTTCTCGTCTCTACTTCTTCTAGATTAGACGGGATACTCATTGAGTACACGTTGTTTACGTACTCATAATACACTTCTGTGCATTTTTGTTGCACAGGTATATGCAACCCTATTGGCCTACAGGGCGTAGCAACGCAGATGATTCTGGGACTAGGTGAGTTGCATTATTTGAGGTGACCCGCAGCTAGTATAGTCCCTTTTAGTACATTGTATTTATTTCTTGTCCACTGTATTTCGGACGGATGTTGTATTTTATTTCCTTATCTGTAGATGCTCATGCACTTGTGACACCGGGTTCTGGGAGGATTTTTTTGGATTGTTCAGTATTAAGTATTTTATCGACTTCATGTTCATTTTTGTAAAAATTTTATTATCTAATATTTAACGTATAAGAAAAGTGATTTCCGCAAATACTAAAACTGGAATTTAATTATGCATTCTTAGTTGGCTTGCCTGACAGCGATGTCGGGCGCCACCACGACTCTTAGTGGATTTTGGGTTGTGACACCTATCCTCCCAAACTTCGGGCCTTCTAGTTCGGGCAATGCCTCCCACCTGAGGCTCACCACCCTCAGGTACTTCCTCATCTCCCCGAACCTTCTCCTTACCTCCGTCTGCACCCTCCCGGGATAATGAAGCTGTGGGGGAGGTGGAGTACTCACCACTACCGGCTGCTGAGCCCTCAGATGACTAAGTAGGAACATGCTCTAGTGATTGGGCAGTGGGTGATGGTGGAGGAGTGTCGTCTGTCAATCTAAAACTCGTGGCGATATGAGTTGGCACCGAGTTTGAGGAGATGTCTTGGGATGGTACATACTCACTCCCCGACTGATCACAAGCTCTGTCAGCTGCCTTAATTGCTTTTCTCATCTTTTTTATATTTTGACGAGCCTGCAGAGTGAGTTTAACCAATCTCTGCTTCCTGCCCCGGGAGGAGTCACATCTCCCGGGTTGCTTTGATCCCTTGCCTCTTTGTTTAACCATTATCTGCAAACACAGTCATCTAATATTGTTAGTATCAATAGAAGCAGTGATACATATGTGCAGAATGAATTGCACAACAAAAGCAGACAGTTGCAGACACAGTTGCAGAACATGGCCTGCGGACCGCATAAAATGGTAGTGCGGCCGCACTGAGGCCACCGCAGACCGCACAAGAATGACCGCATCCCGCACAGGTATAAGGTCCCAAAAATAAGTTCTCTGAATCTTACCACCGCAACCCGCACAAAGTACTACCGCAGCCGCACTGGGCCAGTGCGTACAACACAAATGTAGTGCGGCCGCACTGGAAAAAGGTCATCTTTCAGAAGTTTAACACCGCGGTCCGCACAAAGTGGTAAGGCGGCCGAATTGAGGCCACCGTGGACCGCACAAACACGACCTCGGTCCGCGGTGGGTGCCTTGACTTGGCACTGAGTTAGGGTTCGAGATTTAGCTAATTAGTTCAAATTTTCACCTAGTTAGGGTCCCTACTCAATTACCAAGCTCATTATACTCATCAACCACACAAAAATTAACATTTAAAATAACCTAATTCATTAATCAACAAAATACGGGAAAAAGAAGAAGCTACATGCTAATAAAAATGAAAATAAAATGAAATTACAAACTTAAAGACTTAAGAGTTGGGTGAAATGTTACCAGAATGTAAGATGAAGTGTAATTGATCAATGCCAAGCAAGAAATACAAGCAGGAGAGGAGAAGAACAGTAGTTTAGGGTTTTTGAGAGTTAATTTCGCGAAAAGGGTAAAAGGGGGTCCCTGGCGTCTATTTATAGAAAAGCCCCTGGGGCCCATTCTCACCTACCAGTGCGGCTTCACAGAATGGACCGTGGTCCGCACTGGTGTATTATTATACGTTCTAACTCAGTAACCCACAATGGTTCACACAGAATGGACCGCGACCGTGGTGGTCCATCGCGAACCATACCAAATCAACCGCGGCTGTAGTGGAAAACTTCAGAGAGCAATTTTGTTACCCTTTTACCAGCGCGGACCGCAAAAAGTGTAGTGCGGCCGTACTGGAAAATTCAGAGACTGAACAATTTTGTAAGTATGTCCTGCACTGCATCAACTCAATCCCTGCAACATCTCACAACCAGTGAGCCCAAAAATAAATCCTTTACTACCAAGAAAATCAAAGAAAACAAAAAAAACACATGGGTTGCCTCCCAGGAAGTGCCTGATTTAACGTCACGGCACGATGCGGGTTACCAACACATCATTTGAAATGAACAACAGCGACCACATGGCTATCATCAAACTTCCCAAGATAATGCTTAACACAGTGCCCATTCACTCTAAAGACTTCATCACTTTTTTTCTTCAAATCTAATGGGGTCACACACACAACTTCAAATAGTCTACTCCACTTTGATTTCAGCTTTCCCGAAAACAACATTAAACGAGAGTTGAACAAGAGGACCAATTCACCAACTTTGAACTCCTTTCCACGAGCATATTTGTCATGAAGTTACTTCATCTTGCCCTTATACAAGGACGAACTAGAGTATGCATGGAACCGAAATTCATGAAGTTCATTGAGTTGTTCAACACGAAGATTGGCCGCAACATCCCACTCAAGATTAAGCTTCCTCAAGGACCACATGGTCTTATGCTCCAACTCCACTGGTAGGTGACATGCTTTCCCAAACACCAAACGGTACGGTGACATACCAATTGTGGTCTTGTAAGCGGTCCGGTAAGCCCATAGAGCATCATCTAAACTTTTTAGACCAATCGGTCCTATTAGCATTAACAGTTTTGGACAAAATGCTCTTGATCTCCCTATTAGATACTTCAACTTGGCCGCTTGCTTGAGGATGATAAGGCATAGAGACTTTGTGGTTGACACCATACTTGGAAAGCAAGGCATCAAAAGCTCTATTACAAAAATGCATTCCTCCATCGCTAACGATTGCCCGAGGTGTACCAAACCTTGTGAAAATGCTCTTCCTTAGAAATGCCACCACACTCCTAGCTTCATTGTTGGGAAAGGCCACGGCCTCAACCCATTTTTACACATAAACGACCACTACAAGAATGTAAGTGTTACCACACGAGCTAACAAAAGGTCCCATAAAATCGATGCCCCATACATCAAAGATATCAACTTCAAGAATTGTTTT
This sequence comes from Nicotiana glauca, assembly GCA_026770625.1. Classification (NCBI taxonomy): domain Eukaryota; kingdom Viridiplantae; phylum Streptophyta; class Magnoliopsida; order Solanales; family Solanaceae; genus Nicotiana; species Nicotiana glauca. The sequence goes on from MU666887.1 coordinate 17,119, forward strand.
TAGAGGCATCTCATCTTTCTTGGAAATCCCGCCCGCTCGTTGACATTGCTCACATCTTTTTACTAGATCACTTGCATCTTTGAACAAAATTGGCCAATTAAAACCACAACTCAAAACTTTCAAAGCCGTTCTCACCCCTCCATGATGGTCGCCATAGGGTAAGGAATGACAAGCCTCTAGGATGCTCAATTGCTCTCCCTATGGGACACACCTTCGAATCACACCATCCGTGAAAATCTAAAACAAGTATGGATCATCCCAATAGAATTCCAAACTATGCCATTTGAGCTTCTTCCTTTGGTTAGAAGAGAGCTCACACGGGATGATGCCAGTCACAATGAGATTAGCAATGTCAGCAAATCATGGCATATCACACATCAACACAGAACTACTTGCTCATCGAGAAATATGTCATTGATTTCTTGGTCATCACACGGCCTTCCTTCCTCCTCCAAGTGGGGCAAATGATCCGCAACTTGGTTCTCACTACCTTTCTGATCCACTATTTCCAAATCAAACTCTTGAAGTAGAAACACCCATCTCATCAATCTTGCCTTGGAGTCTTTCTTTGTCATCAAGTACCTAAGGGAGGCATGATCCGTGTGCACAATGACCTTAGCCCCCATAAGATACGGTTGGAACTTTTCCAGTGCAAAAACTATGGCTTACAATTCTTTCTCAGTAACCGTGTAGTTCCTTTGAGCCTCGTTCATGGTCTTGCTTGCTTAGTACACCGGGTGAAATATTTTGTTAACCTTTTGACCCAAAGCAGCCCCAACCGCAACGTCACTTGCGTCTCATATGAGCTCGAAGGGAAAGCTCCAACATGGTGTGGTAATGATCGGGGTAGTGGTCAACTTATGCTTGAGAAATTCGAAGGCCTCCATGCATTTCTCATCCAACACAAACTTAGCATCTTTCTCTAGCAACTTGCAAAGGGATTTACAACCTTCAAAAAATCCTTGATAAACCGCCGGTAGAACCCCGTATGTCCAAGAAAACTCCACACCCCTTTGATAGAATTGGGGGGAGGCAGCCTTGAAATCACCTCAATCTTGGCTTTGTCTACTTCAATCCCATGCTTTGAAATTTTATGACCCAACACTATGCCCTCTTCAACCATGAAATGGCATTTTTCCCAATCAAGAACGAGATTCGTTTCTTCAAATCGGTCCAAGACTCTATCCAAATTTTCCAAACACTCTTCAAATGAATCACCAACCATGCTAAAATCATCCATAAAGACCTCCAAAATGTCCTCCACCATGTCGGTGAAAATAGCCATCATGCATCGTTGGAAGGTCGCCGGAGCATTGCACAACCCAAACGAGCATCTGGGAGAAAGCAAATGTACCATATGGGTAGGTGAATGTGGTCTTTTCTTGGTCCTCCAGAGCGATTAAGATTTGATTATACCCGAGTAGCCATCCAAAAAGCAATAAAAAGCACGCCCCGCAAGGCGATCAAGCATTTGGTCAAGGAATGGCAAAGGAAAATAATCTTTTCGGGTCACCTTGTTCAGTTTTTGGTAGTCCATGCATACCCTCCATCCGGTAACGGTCCGAGTGGAAATAACTTTATTTTTGTCATTTGTCACCACAGTCATCCTACCCTTTTTCGGCACACATTGCACCGGAGAAGTCCATGAGCTATCGGAGATAGGGTACACAACCCCGGCATCCAACCATTTTATCACTTCTTTCTTCACCACGTCTTGCATTGCCTCGTTCAATCTTCTTTGATGCTCCAGGGAGGGTTTTGCATCATCCTCCAGAATGATTTTGTGCATGCAGAATGCGAGGTTTATTCCCCGAATGTCGGCCAATGTCCACCCAATTGCTTTCTTCTTCTTTTAAGAACTGCCAAAGTGGCGTCTACCTACAAGTTAGTGAGGCAAGAAGAAAGAACAACTGGTAAAGTAAAATTTGAGCCCAAGAACTCATACCTGAGGTATGGAGGAAGTGGCTTCAACTCCAACACCGGTGGCTCCTCAATAGATGGCTTTATTGGAGGTGTTTTTCTATTTTCAAGGTCCAAGGATAGCCTTCTCAGCTCATAATAATAGGACCCCATTCCATGCAAGGCATTTACGCACTCTACTCAGCTAGCATCGTCATTGACATCAAGATTTAGAAGCATGGCGTCAAGGGGATCCTCCACATTAATCATAGAACTTGTGTCATCCACTATCACAGCTGTGACAATGTCCACAAATGAACACATCTCGATGCTATTGGGTTGCTTCACGGATTTGCAAACATGGAAGATGACCTTCTTATCACCCACTCAAAAAGTGAGCTCACCCGCTTCAACATCAACCAATGCCTTCCCCATTGCAAAGAAAGGTCTTCCTATAATAATTGGGACTTCAAAGTCCACTTCACAATCCAAAGTGACAAAGTCGGCCGACAATATAAAATTGTCCACCTGGACAAGCACATCATCAATTATGCCCAAAGGTAGCTTCATTGATCGATCTGCCATTTGAAGTCACATAGAGGCTGGCCAAGGTTGCCCAATTCCCAAAGTCTTGAAAACCGAATAAGGCATCAAATTTATGCTAGCCCCCAAATCACAAAGGGCCTTGGCAAAATCCGCACTTCCAATAGTGCAAGGGATAGTAAAAGCTTCGGGGTCTTCAAGTTTTGAGGCAATAGAATGTACGATATCACTGACTTCATGATTCATTTTTATTGTTTCACAATCCATCGACCGCTTCTTTTTTGCCAAATCCTTTATGAACTTTGCATAGCCCGACATTTGTTCAAGTGCCTCCACCAAAGGCACATTGATTGTAAGGCTTTTCATCATATCAATGAACTTTTTGAATTGATTGTCACTGTTTTGCTTTGCTAACCGTTGAGGATAAGGAGGAGATGGCCTAGGTAAAGGTGCCTTGGCTTTGGGCACCACTAGTTTGGGCATGTCAATCACGTGTTCCCTAGACGGGTTCACAACATCTTGATTTTCCACCTCGGCCTCATTAATTTCAATCCTTACTTCATTGTTCACCCCACTCTCAACCACATCTTCAACTATCAAAGGTACATCATCTTCTCGCAACTCAACATCATCATTCACAACTTGCTTGTCTTTTGAGGCATTCACATCACCACCTCTTCCACTTCTTATTGTAACCGCCATCACATGATTATTTCCACCCTTCGGGTTCACTACCATATCACTTGGTAGAGCACCCTTAGGGCGAGTATTCAACGATTGAGAGATTTTGCCTAATTTCACCTCCAAGTTTCGGATAGAGGTATTGTGGGAAGCCAATTGAGCATAGGAAGTAAATGCAATCAAGGAAGCAATAAAATCACAAAGCACGTAATGGTAAAAGCCTTAAAGAAATCCCCAGCAGAGTCGCCATGTTTTCTACGCCCCCATTTTTCTAAGGGCGAAAAGCGGGTTTCAACATTATGGGTGGAATGACTCTTTTATCCCCTTTCGGGGAATTTGGCTTATGGATTTTGGAGATTCACCACCTAATGATTATAGTGCATTAGGACACTTTAAAAGAAGAGAAGAAGATTTTGAAAGAAATCCAGAGTTCGGGTAAGGGCTTGAAATTATCTCGAGGGGAAGGTGTTAGGCATCCCTCAAGACCCACTAGTGTGGTTCCCGGCCGTGCTTAATTGTGACTTTAAGAGTAGGCGTGAACAAGCAAAGTTTGCACATAGGAAACATAGCAAGTTAAAAATTTTGAAAGAAGAAAGGCACAAGTTGTTTTGAAAAGAGGAATTTTGGTTGAAAACATTAATCTAAGATAGAACATTAAAGAAGAAGAAAGGGGTCCTAAGGTTAAACATAATATGGATCACTTTGGTGCAATACCCAGCAATCATTCTCTCACGAGATATTAGCGCACCAGTCATCATATCCATATTCTACCCTTCCCACCCCGTTAAGGTATTTAAACGCGATTAGTCTCATTTTGCTTATTGCATGCTAGTACCCGCCTCAACCTATCAGTCCTGGAGTGTTAGGACTTCTAATCCTAAAAGGGGAAGAAAGGGATGGGGGCTTTGCATGGAGTTTCAAAGGATAAAAGTCTAATTCGTCATTTAAAACAGATACCAAGTAGGGGAAAGAACAATAAGACAAACCAAGGCTCAAAGAAGCCCCTTTAAATAGACAACATATAGTTTAGCATGTCTTGCATATACTGGTTTGGTCTAAAATTAAGTGGCGGACGGATCAGTTTAACACATAGAATTAGATAAAAGATCTACATTAGGCAACTTGGATCCAATTGTTAGGATCTGGAGTATTTTACCGGATTATTAATTAAGGACTAACACAGATACATTTTGAAAGAAGCAAAAATCTGCAGAAGTTCAGAAAGGTTTTGGAAAGTCACTGGAACCGTTTAAAGAAATGTTTCAGAAGTAAAGTGTTTATAAAAAGGAGGCGAGAGTTTGAAAGTTATTTTGAAAGTAACTTCAAGAAATAAAAAATTTCAGACAGAGAATTGGGAAAAATGATTTTAGGAACGCGTGTTTATTAAGTTGCAGACAGGTTTGGACGAATCTGTTGAAAAACATTGAAATAGTTGCCAGATTACATGCTTATAACTCGAGCGAGCTTGAGATCCTATAGGCAGGATGTCTACTTCGATTTATTTATTTACTCAATGCTATTTTTACCATTTCAGGCAGACGAGAGTTGTGTTATCCTATGGTTTGCCTTTTTTTTTTTTATGCAATTCTATAGGCATGATTTCTATATGCTTGAATGAAGAAAAAGGCAATCCTATGGACATGATCTCTAGGTGATTCAAACGTTAAAAGCCTATAGACCTGATATCTAAGTGATTCAAAGTAGTAAAAGTCCTATAGGCATGATATCTAGGCGGTTCAAAGTATTAAATCCTATAGGCATGATTTCTAGGTGATTTAAAGTATTAAAAGTCCTATATGCATGATATCTAGGCGATTCAAAGGAGTAAAAGTCCTATAGGCATGATTTCTAGGTGATTTAAAGGAGTAAAAATC
>MU666887.1:23261-53719 GCA_026770625.1 Nicotiana glauca
TAAGAGCTAGGAGTAAGTGTAAAGTGAGGGAGGAACCTTAGCAGGAGGTGGTCATACCCAGCCATGGCATAGACTGGCACACCCCTAACCTCTTGCTCAGATTCAAACAAATAAGAGCAGACTCTTATAGAGTCAAACTCAAGTCTGAATGGTGATCAGGACACCAACAGACCTAAATTAGAGCTCAGCACATTGAGGGGAAAGGGAATGGGAAATCGAGTAAAGACTCAGAAGAGTCTAGTTCTGGATCACAGATAGCAATTCATAGTGCTGCTATGACCCAAGACAATACTCACATACAAAGGGGATAGAGGGAAAGGGATTAAAACATAACCTAAAGAGACATAGCATGCTTGAAGGTAATTACATAGTGCGGGAAAGCATAAATAAATACACAAAGAAAGAAGGGGTAGAAGCAGAGAAGTTGAACATATAACAAGGATGCTATTTAACATAGAAGAACATACCAGTTGTAAATTCTAGAATAGCAGGATAGTAACAGCAAACAGACAGCCAGGAACAACAGGAACAGACTCAAGAAAACTCCCCATGTTCTTAGAAGTTCAGACAACAGGAAATACAGATGTAGAATGCTCAGTAGTAGTGTAGAGAAATAGAGAGTAGTAATAGTAGTAGTAAAGAAGACAGAGAGCTGAATTCTAATTTTGATTTGCTGTCAAAATTCGATGATGAAGTGAAAAGAAGAGCATGTATTTATACTTGAAATCAGACATACAAGCAAGGAAAGAAAATTAGTCGAGTATCAATTAAGATTAATCAATTAACAGAGGTTCCTTTGATTAAGCAATCCCAATTTGATCAGTAAAGGACAAGAAATATTTAAGGAAAGGGGATCAAATAAACAACATTGTGCATAGTATACAAATAAGGGTAAATACATAAACGTTATTTAAGGAGAGGTTTTAGAAATATACGGTTTGTGCAAATAAGGTAAGAAAACCAATTAACAAATAGTAAATCAAAAGGTCTGAGATTTTTATACGAATGAATCAAGTCTGAAAAAAGAGGAAGGTTTTACTTAGGTCGAGTCGCGGGCAAAAATGGAAAGAAATCAATCAAGCTATATTCAGAAGAAATTTTGAACTAATTGGAAATTTGAAAAACCATTTTATGGGGAAATTCATAGTATATAAGGAGCATACGAACACGTCAAACATGAAAGAAGGCTGTACTGTCATTGTAAAGAATCAGTAGGAAAATCTAGTGTAGAAAAGCTTTTGGCAAAAAGGTCAGAACCATATGAAAAACAGAGAAATTGAAATCAAACTAGTTCAGAGGTGAGAACATGCAAGTCACATACAAGTGGTCCGAAAAACCCCAAATTCTAGGGTTTTCGTCATTAATCCAGTGTAGGGATGAACAAATCAGACAAGAGCAAACTCAGAAAAACCCAAAGGAACTCAATCGTTTTGTGAAAATATGCTGAGGGAAAACACAGTAAAAGAAAAATGCAAGGAAACATTAGGAGGAACCATAGTAGAAGAAAGCACAAAGGAGTCAAAGTAGAAACAAACAGGAGTCACAGTAGGACGAATACAATAAGAACATCACATAAAATCACAGTAGAACGAGTAAAAATCAAAGAAACCCTAAATCGGAGAAGATGAACAATTTTTGAAAGCAAACTTTTGAAAGAGATTTAAGAAATCATTTGAAAACCTTAAGACAAGCATGGTTCTAGAGCGGATTTAGAGAAATAGAGGAAAACCTCGAAGGGCTAGGGTTTCAGAAGAACCCTAGAAGTGAGAAAGGCCTGGAAAAGGGTCTGCTCTAAGCCAGGTGAGCCAGAGATAGGCTCATCGGACCAGGACATGCCGGAGATGGCTGTGAAACTTGAATCGGCGAAGATCTGAGCGAAAACCTTCAAGGTCAGACCTTGAATCTTCCAGTAGCAGGTGTACAAGAGCACATGGAGGAGAGTACAGGCCACCAGGGCTTGGGGATGACATGGATTCCGGTGAAACATGGTGGAAACCAACGGGAGAAGGCTAGGGTTTTGGAGGGGCTAGAGAGAGTTTGAGAGGACAAGGGTTTGAGGGCGGCGATCAAAAATGAAAATGATAGATAGGGTTAGGGGTTAGTAAGTTAAAAAAGAATGGTGAAACCATGGCCGCTGATCAAAATGATCAACGGCCTGGATTAAAACAATGGCCGGGTGGGTTTGGAAATAGGTCGGGTAATTGGGTTAATTGGGGTCAGAATTGGGCTACAATTGAAAGCAATTTGAGGCCAAAATTGAAATAGCCATTTTCCCTTTTGAATTTATAAAAATAGTAAAAGATGTTAAAAATCTAATTAAAAGCACTGGGTTAGCAAACCATATGTAAGTATTAATTTAAAAATATTGGTATTGATTTTGTAATTAAAATTGCTATTAAATCCGGAAATGGGCTAAAATTGCAATTTCATGCAATTTAGTTTTAAAAATACCAAATGGACTCATTAAATTATACAAAAATCATGTAAATTATGTTTTTATGCAAATGTCAGAATAAAATAAACTATTCTCCAAAATGGCAGGCTTTTGGGAATAATTATTGGGATTTATGGTGTAAAAATAGGCCCTAAATTAGTTTAAAAATCCTTTAAAAAAGTCAAAATCTTTTGGGATGCTCATATATGCATAAATATGCTATTTTGAGAGTATTTTGAGTATAAAGATATATAGGAAAAAATTGGGTATCAACAGACATCTCTCTGAAGTTGGCTTCCACGGACCGCATAGAATAGTAGTACGGTCGTGGAGTCTTCCGTGCAGACCGCGAAAGATCGACTACGGCCACACTGCCTTGAAGCTTGTTTTTCCAGTTCTTTGAATCCCTCTAGTATGGATAGCACAAAGTTTAGCGCGGCCGCACTAGGCATGTTTTTCCTGAGTTTGCCTTGTCTTTGGTACTTGAACAGGTTTCACTCCTTTTGAGCCAAACTTTGACATTTTGTCACTTTGTCGATCAAACCTGCAATCAAGCACCACTTATGAGCCTTCTGGGACTATTTTGTAAGAATTTACAATCAAAGTGTAAGTAAGAAGGATCATAAAATACATCAAAATTCCTAGTTATCACTACGCAAGCAAGACCATGAATGAGGCTCAAAGGAACTACACGGTTACCGAGAAAGAGTTGTTGGCCATAGTTTTTGCAATGGAAAAGTTTTAGCCGTATCTTTTAGGGTCTAAGGTCATAGTGCACACTGATCATGTTGCCCTTAGGTACTTGATAACAAATAAAGACTCCAAGACAAGGTTGATGAGATGGGTACTACTACTCCAAGAATTTGATCTAGAAATTGTAGACCAAAAAGGTAGTGAAAACCAAGTGGTGGATCATTTGTCCCGCTTGGAAGAGGAAGGAAGGCCATGTGATTGCCTAAAGATCAATGATACATTTCCAGATGAGTAACTACTTTTGGTGTCGATGTGTGATATGCCATGGTTTGCGGACATTGCTAATTTCCTTGTGACTGGAATCATCCCGTGTGAGCTCTCTTCTAACCAAAGGAAGAAGCTCAAATGGGATAGTCTGGACTTCTAATGGAACAGTCATACTTGTTCAAGATTTGCACCGACAGAGTGATCTGGAGATGTGTACCTAAGGAGGAGGAATTTAGCATCCTAGAGGCTTGTCATTCCTCCCCCTATGGTGGCCATCATGGAGGGGTGAGGACGGCTTCGAAAGTTCTATGTTGTGGTTTTTATTGGCCTACCTTGTTCAAAGATGCAATTGATCTAGTAAGTAGGTGTGATCAATGTCAAAGAGCGAGCGGGATTTCCAAGAAAGATGAGATGCGTCTAAACACTATTCTTGAAGTTGATATCTTTGATGTATGGGGTATCAATTTTATGGGCCCTTTTGTAAGCTCGTGTGGAATCACTTACATTCTTGCAGCTGTTGATTATGTGTCAAAATGGGTTGAGGTCGTGGCCTTTCCCAACAATGAAGCTAGGAGTGTGGTGGCATTTCTGAAGAAGAGCATTTTCACAAGGTTTGGTACACCTCGGGCAATTATTAGTGATGGAGGATCATATTTTTGTAATAGAGCTTTTGATGCCTTGCTTTCTAAATATGGTGTCAACTACAAGGTGTCTACGCCTTGTCATTCTCAAGCAAGTGGCTAGGTTGAAGTGAAAAATAGGGAGATTAAGAGCATTTTGTCCAAAACTGTCAATGCCAATAGGACTGATTGGTCTAAAAAGTTAGATGATGCTCTATGGGCTTATCGAACCACTTACAAGACCCCAATTGGTATGTTGTCGTACCAGTTGGTGTTTGGGAAAGCATGTCATTTACCAGTGGAGTTGGGGCATAAGGCTATGTGGGCCTTGAAGAAGTTGAATCTTGATTGGGATATAGCTGCTAATCTTCAGGTGGAGCAACTCAATGAGCTGAATTTAGGTTCCATGCCTACTCTAGTTTGTCCCTGTATAAGGATAAAATGAAATACCTTCATGACAAATATACTCGGGGGAAAGAATTCAAGGTGGGAGATTTGGTTCTCTTATTCAGTTCTCGACTAAGGTTGTTCCTGGGAAAGCTGAAATCAAAATGGAGTGGACCATTTGAAGTAGTGTGTGTGGCCCCTTTTGGTGCTCTTGATTTAAATAACAAAAGTGGGTAAGTTTTTAGAGTAAATGGGCATAGAGTGAAGCACTATTTGGGGAAGTTTGATAATAGCCATGTGGTGGCTGTGGTTCATTTCAAATTATTGTATGGTAACCTCCATCGTGCCGCGATGTTAAATCAGGCGCTTCTTGGGAGGCAACCCATATTTTTTTCTTTATGTTTTTATTTGATTTTCATTATAGTGTAGGATTGATTTTTGAGTTAACTGGTTGTGAGATGTTACAGGGTTGAGTTGATGCAGTGCAAGACATAATTTAAAAAATGCAGAGTCTCTGAAGTTTGCAGTGCGGCAGCACTACCAATTTTTATGGACCGCACTGTCAGAGGGTGAAGAAGTGAACTCTTTGAAGTTTGCCACCCCGGCCACAGTCCATTTTACGCGGTCAGTGATGGGCCTCTGTGGCTGTAGTCTATTCTGTGCGGATTGTAGAGGGCTGCCTTCTCAAACTCCAATAAAACAATGCAGTGCGGACCGTGGTCCATTTTGTTCGGTCCACACTGGTAGGTGAGAATGGGTGTTTAACCAAAAAATAATATTTTGGTCAAAGCTAGAATGTAAGATGAAAAATCGGGTTACTGATAATCAAGAGACCAAAAAAGAATAATAGGCTTTCTAAGAATAAGAATAAAGTAGTAAACAAGTTTGTATTTCAGTATGATGTCAATGATTTTCTCGTGTCCTTACAAATGATGAGACTTCTTCCTTTTATAGTTGATTCTAGGTAAAGGAATGAAACCTAAGCTTTAATGAGACAATTATGGGTAATAAATGACATTAAATAAGCCGTTACACAATCATTCCTATTAAATACCAGTTTTCTAACGTATCAGGTATTTAATACTGAATTTGGACTCCTTTTTGTCTTCAGACCCATGTCTTCAATGCCTTTCGATCCATTGGCTTTAAATGACTTGAATTGGTGCGAGAGTCGTGTCTAAACTTCTTCTCGTGCCTGTTTAACTTCCTCTTCCAGTATCTGTCATCTCCCGTGCCTTTTTCTCAATTGTTACGCTTTGACCATTTGACCAGTCCACGTGTCATGCCACATCATTTTCAATATAAATTCAACTTTTTCCCCAATACAAAGGGCCCCATGGGTTTTTCTATAAATAGACCCTGAGGTCGTCCTTTACCCTTTTCGTGAAACTGAACCTCAGAGACTATAAACATTGTTCCTCTTCTTATTTGATTGTAATTTCTTGTTTACATTGCTTTGATTCGATTCATCTCACAATTTGGTACATTAATCTTCCTTTTTACTTGTTCAATTTTGTCAGTTTCAGTTAATTTTCATTTTCCTTAGCTTTTATTTCTTCCTTCTCCCGTAATTTCTTGAATTGTTAGGTTAGGATAGTTAGATTTCTAATTCTTGTACACTTGGTATAATGGACTGGGTAAACATATAGGGGCACTTATTAGGTGGAAATTTGGACCTTAAAAGAAAAATGCCATGAACCCTAATTTAGTGCCAAACCTGGGCACTCTGTGCGGGCCGCGGTCAATTCTGTACGGTCCGCGATGCCCTAGTGCGGTCCGTGGTACCATTTTGTGCGGACTGCACTGATGAATTTTGAGAATTTTAATTTTGGGCGGTGTGGACCACAGTTGATTCTATGCGGTTCGCACTACTGATATTCAGAGGCTATGTTTTTTAACCCCACACATGTGCGAACCGCGGTCATTTCTGTGCGATCAGTGGAGGCCTCAGTGCGGCCGCAATTGGTTTTGTGCGGTCCGCACTGGGTGGTTTCTACAACTGTTTGCAATTCTCATGCCTGTTCTGCAACTTATTTTGTAATGCTTCCTTCAAATACTTCAATGATTCTAACAATGTTATATGGTTATGCTTGCAGAACATGGTTAAACAAAGGGGCAAGGGATCAAAACAACCCGGGAGAGGTGAATCCTCCCGGGGAGGCAAGGGCAAGAAAATGACCAAACTCAATCCCCAGGCTCGACAAAACATAAAGAAGATGAGAAAGGCAATAAAAGCTGCTGATAGAGCATGTGACCAGTGGGGGAGTGAGTATGTACCCTCCCAGGACATCTCCTCCGACTCCGTGCCAGAATATGTTGAAGATTAACCAGGGAGATTTAGACTAACAGATGATAATCCTCCACCATCAACCACTGACCAAGCACCAGAGCATGTTTCCACTGATTCGCCTGAGGGCTCAGAAGCCGGTAGTGGTGAATAATCTACCTCCCCCACGGCTTCATTATCCAGGGAAGGTGCAAACGGAGGTGAGGAGAAGGTACAGGGAGATGATGAGGCAGTTGACGGAGGTGAACCAAGGGTTGGGGGTGTAGATAGAACGAGAAAGCCGGAGTGGCGAGATAGGTTCGTAAGTGAGGAGGCATACCACAAATTTAGGGAGTGGTGGGCGGTGAGAAAATTGATACCAAAGAGGAGCTTCATTGATAATGATCTTTTACCCCTCAACCCCAATGTGCAAAGACAATTTAGGACTAGAGTGGGCTTGGAACATTTTATGGAGAAGTGTGTAGATGCCAACAAACACATGGTAAAGGAGTTTTATTCCAATGTAGCCCACATAAAAAAGGGCTCCAAAGTGACCAAGGTTCGTAATAAGAGATTGTTGTTTGAAGGGAAATACCTTAATGAATACTTGGGCTTCAATGAGGAGGATGAAACTTTGTACATGGAAAAGTTGGAGATGGGCAAGGAGGTCCGTCCATGATTAGCTCAGTACCTGACAATCCCAGGTACCATTCCTGATTAGTTGACTGCTGGGGTTAAAATATTGTGGAGGACCTTAAACTTTGAGGCGAAGGGTTGGGAGACATTTGTTTGCAGTCAGTTGGATCGTACTATACATGACCAGACCTTTACTCTCCACCGGGTTGTATTGGTTGCTTCGATTATGGCGGGATACCCTATAAATATGGGGAATGTGATGTCCTGCATTATCTCGATAGTAGGAGCAGAGCATGACCGGAACTACCCTTTCCCTAGCACCCTCAGTATGTACTTTTGGGACTTGAAGGTGGACAAAAAGCCCTACGATATTAGAGTCAAAGCAAAGTCCCCCTTCTCCTGGTATAGCATGCAAGGAGATAATAAGCCCAAAAGCAAGAGTTTCAAAGGTACAGCTACTGCTTCAACTGGCCAGTCTGAAGAGCCAGTTGTGGTAGCGGCTCCTGCTGAGCCTACCTGTACCTCCATAGATATCCCTCCTGGTCCATCCACATCCACAGCCATTCTTGTTGATCCATCCACCCCTGTAGGCCCGGAGATTCCATCTTCCCGGGCCCATCCCATTACTGCCCACCGACTGAGCCAGGCTCTTGCCAGTATCAACAATTGGATGTCCACAGTGTCATCCAAGTTGTCTATCTTGACTACTACTATAGAGGCTCAGTCATCTCCCCCAGCCCCACAGGTGCCCCAGTCTATTGAGGATGCGCTTAAGGAGATTCTTGAGAACCAGAAGAAAATCCTCACCACTCAGGATGCATTGGACAAGGAAGTTGATTCGCACAACAAGTCTCTGAAGGAGCTTGCTAAGGAGCATAAGAAGTTGCGGAAGACACGAGGCTCCAAGTAGTCCATGAAGGAGCTGCGGGCAGATGCTGATAGACTGAAGGCAGACCAGCTATCTTTAGACCTCTTGCTGATGACCCACTCCCAGCAGCTCAGCCACAGCCGGAGCAGACACAGAGGCCTCCGAAGAGGAGGAGGATGATCCCTAGAGCAGATGATGCTATCATCCAGTTGGCGGACTCATCAGAGACCTCCTTCAGTCAGCCACAGGATATACTAGCTCCACAGCCTGTAAAGGTCCATGCCCAGGTTCCAGTAGGTAAGGAGCAGACCACCGGGAACCAGTCTGAGGTTCCCAAGCACACGAAGGACCCAAGGACCACCCATGATCCGATGATGACAGACACGGATTAGGGAGTCCTCCATATACGTTTTCTATATATTTTGGTGCTTATTTAGATTAGTTGGCATTGCGGACATTGCCAACTTTCATTTGAGATGGTGAGCCCTACATTTTGGATGACTGTATATATTGATACATTTTTATACTTTATTGATTTTTCATCTTTGGTCTGTATATAATTTGATATTTACTTACATTTATCACATTTTCATTTTACTTTGGGTCTGTATCTAAAGTAATATTTCATTGTATATATTCATCCCACTATTGTATATTCAAATCCCTCTTGTATCTACTCATTCTATTTTCCGCAAATTTTTTGCTTTTAGCTTCTTGTTTATGTTCGTAGCTTTTTGTTTTGTTTTGGACATTTTCAATAAGCCTTTGGTTTTCTTAATGCAACGGTTCTTTCCAAAGGTGGAGTGTTGTGTGAACCGGGTGGCTCTTCCTAATGATTAATGGCATGACAACCTTCTTAAGGGTTTGAGTCCATTTTTCATTTTATTTTTAGTAGTTTGTAGTTAAGGGTACCTCAAGCAAAGTTTCACTTGGGCCTGGCACATTTGCCTTTGATCTTATGGTCAAAAACAAATTGTTGTGTTTAGGATGGTGAAATTCATGACCTTGAGACTCTTGTGTTGACCGATAATCATCAAGTGATTTTTTCGGGACCGTTGCGTGCTCAAATCATATGTAAGGTCATTGTGGGCCCCAGACTCGATGTCTTTAGCAATCCCTTAGCTTGTGTGGTGAGAAATTAAATTGCGAGTCCAAGTCCCGAGCCATTGGTCTAAAACTTGCTCTGAATGTTTGTTGAGGCGAAATCTTAAGTGAATTTTGACTTGAGACGTAATTATAGGCTCTCTTTGATCCAAATGATAGATTGAACAATTCCATAGCCTACCAATGATAAGATCCCTAGTCAACCCTTTCAAGCCTTAGACCTTTTTCTTTCAAAAACCATGATACAAGCCTATACCCGTTCTAAAAGATATCCTCTCTTGGGACCCAAATCTTTCCTTTAGCACATGCCAAAAGTACAAATTTGGGGGGAGGGAGGTGGATTGCAACAAAGTGGTAAAAAGACACAAAAGTGAAGAAAAGGAAAGGCAATGAAAAAGAAAGAAAAGCAAAAAGACAAAAAGGTGAAAAAGACTACAAAGGGATTCAAGAAAAGCAAAGAAAAAAAGGTGTGAGAAGTTGAAAATGCATAAGAAAGAGTGACAATGTGTCTCTCTAACCCCTTAGAAAGAAGTGAAATGACTCAAAGAGTCAAGTGAATTGTGCCAAATGAATCAAAAGAAGTGCTTAAGGGAAGATGAAACCCACTTAAACAAAAACATGACCTACCCTGAACCAAAAGCCTTCACAATGACTCCACAAAATCCCTATATGATGTTGAATGAAGCTTACAATAGTGGATACTCACATAAGGGGCAAGCATGTAGTGGTTAGAGCCGGAATTGTGACCTTTCCTTGAGAGAGATGAGTGAATTCCCATTAATCTCAGTTTGTGTGCCACTATTCTAAAGGTGAGGTTTTCTTATGGAGAGTTGAGGATGTGTGAGTTTGGGTTCCACAATGACCAAAGTAATTGAAGGATTTCTTTGATGTGTTGAGTCAACTCTTTATGTTCTTGTGTTACACTTGATCCATGTATTAAGCGCAATTGTTAGTCCCAATTGATGCTAGCTGAGGTTGCTTTAGGAAAACTGAAAATTTCTTGGATTTTTTTTCCTTAAGGGGTGGGTCTTATTTTGTTTTCTTGAGCACAAGCAAAAGCTTAATTTGGGGGAGTTGATAACTAGGGATTTTTATGCATTTTATACTCTTTCTTCCTTACACTTTGATTATAAATTCATTCAAAATAGTTCCAAAAGGCTCATAAGTTGTGGTTGATTGCAGATTTGATCAACAAACTGACAAGATGCCAAAGATCAGCTGAAAAGGAGTGAAACCTACACAAGTACCAAAGACAAGACAAAACTTAGGAGAAACAGGCCTTGTGCGGCCGCACTACACTTTGTGCGGTCTGCACTAGGGAGATTCAGAGCGTTGGATTTTCAGGCATCAAGGCAATGCGTCTGCAGAGGGTTTTGTGCGGTCCGCACTGAAGGCACCGCGGCCGTACTACCATTTTGTGCGATCCGCAGAACCAAAGTTCAGAGATATGCCAAATTTAGAAGATGAAGCTTGTGCGGTCCGCAGTCCATTCTGTGGGACCGCATTAGAAGCCTCTGCGGCCGTAGTCCATTCTGTGCGGTTCGCAGAGCCTGGTTTCAGAGAGTCAAGATTTCAAGTCAAGAGCCCAGTGCGGTAACCCCCCAGGGGCATTTTTGTCCAGGTTTTCCAGCTTAGTATAAATCTATTATTTTTCCATTTTTAGGGTATCAGACGTTGTAATATAGTAGCTGCGCTCATGGGAAGACTTTTCTTAGCAATTTTGGGCATTTTTACTTAGTTTTAATCATTGAATCTTTGTATTTACATTAGTAATTAATTAATATGTCTTTCTCTAAATCTATTTCTCTGATTTTCTCTTCAAGCATAAGTAGATAGACATATTAGCTAGGGTTGTTACTCAACCCTGGTGTGGGCAATTGATGGGTTTTGTGATTTCAGGTAAGATTGACTACGGGTGTTTGTTATTTGGGTCAATTTTATGGTTTAATTTATGAATTAGTGGTTGCAAACACTAGTTTGTGCTAAGTTGACTTGGGCTATTCTTGAGAAAGAGAGCCTAAGTCTCCAAAATTGACTCAATAAAGAATTGGGATGAACTCAAGAGATTTGATAGTCCCAATTAAAGGGTTAATCCTCGAGAGACTAATACCCGACTTGAACCTTAGTTGCTTGGACAAATATGCATACCCAATTGGTTTTGAGAAAGTCAATTGGGAAAAATCATTCTTTCTACCGAGAGGTGTAGAGTGGGTAGTATCGAACAATGGTTATAACATATTCCCCAATCGTGTCAATCATGCCTTGGATGCAAGTACCCGTTAATTGGCCATCTAGGTGAAAGTCACTACCCTAGTGACTTTTAAACCATTAGATACAACTTGTAGAAATTTAATCTTAGTTTAATTTAGTTGCAATTAAAAATTATAGTTTGATCATAGTAGAATATAAAGAAAAACTACAACTGAATAGAAGTGATATTTGGAACAAATACGCAATTCCAACCTAAATAGATAATCGACTCTAATTCTAGCTCTTTGAGGATATCGATCCTGACCCAAAATTAGGTAAAAGCTATTGCGACCCTCTCTTGCTACTTAATAGTAGTGCAGAGTTGGAAGTGATCAAGACAACTGAAAAAATTTTCCAAAACTGTCAAGTACAAGAATAAAGGTCTCCCCGGCTCAAGTGGAACCAACACTAGCGCATTCGACAAATATTATTTGATTGTATCAAAAGCTTCTTGACACTCATATGCCCATTTGATTGCCGCATCTTTCTTTAATAGCTTAAATATGGGCTCACACGTGGTAGTAAGCTGAGCAATGAACCTGCTGATGTAATTTAATCTTCCTAGCAGACTCATGACCTCTTTCTTGGTTCTTAGAGGTGACAAATCTTGAATAGATTTTATCTTTATTGGATCTAACTCGATACCCCTTCGGCTGACTATAAACCCCGGAATTTTTCTAGATGGGACTCCAAATGCACATTTAACTAGGTTCAATTTTAAGTCATCCTGTACAGACGCTCAAAGAACTTTCTTAAATCCCGTACATGGTCTTCTGCGTTCTGGATTTAGTGATCACATCTTCCATATACACTTCAATTTCCTGGTGCATCATATCATGGAAGATGGAAGTCATAGCTCTCACATAGGTCGCCCTGATGTTTTTCAAAGCATGGCCCTGTAACAGTAAGTGACCCAAGGTATGGTAAAAGCTGTCTTTTCTGCATCTTCTTCATCTATCAGGATGTGGTGATACCCAACATAACAATCCATGAAAGATTGTATCTCATGCTTGGCACAGTTATTAACGAGAATGTAGATGTTTGGCAACGATAAATTATCCTTAGGGATTGCTTTGTTCTAATCCCGATAATCAACACACTTGGGTTTAGCGTCTTTCTTCAGCATTGAGACCACATTAGCCAACCATGTGGTGTATCGGACCATTCAAAATCACACCAGGTTTCAATTCTTCGGTGACTTCTTCTTTCATCTTATCACTGATGTCCGTTTCAAATTTTCACTGTTTTTTATGGATGGGTGGATAACCGGGATAACTTGGAAATTTATGTACCACCAAATCAACGCTTAGCCCTAGTATATCATCATAGGACCATGCGAACACATCTTTGAATTCAAACAAATGTTGGATCAATGCATCTGTAGTTCTTTCATCGGCGTGAATGCTTATCATGATTTCTCAGACCTCTTCTGGACTACCCAAATTAACTGGCTTGGTTTTATTTAAATTTGGCTTAGGCTTATTCTCAAATTGTTCCAATTCTCGATTTATTTACCTGAAAGCCTTGTCTTCATCATATTCTAGTTCTAGATTCATTATTTCACAATTAGACAGTGTTTTAGGATTTGTCATAAAGTCTGCAAGCATGCCATGTTATTTAAGTCCGCATTATTAGAACTGAAAGAAAAAGATAGGAAAAATAGCAAAATCAGAATAAAGAAAAGGGAGACATTTATTGACGATGAAATATAGATTTCATTTCACTGAATTGAAGATATGAGCGTTTACATCGAAATCAAAAGACAACAAAGTAAAATCTTTCGAGTTACACCTTGAAATAACTCGTAATGTAGAAGAGATAGAAAGAATGGACTATCTAGACTCCCATTTAACAGGAAATGGAGTAGCTTTCCAATTTTGAAGCTTGGCATCTAGTCCCATATGCAGCACCTCGACATTGCTCGTGCCTTCCTCGGGCTGAACCATGTGAGACTCATACAATATTTATTTCATGGCTTCATAAATATCATCAATCTCTTCGGCCGTAAAGGACTCTTCTTCTTTTGCATATTTAGGTTTGATAAATGATCGAGCGAGATGTGGAATGGGTTAGGAAGGACCACCCATTTTCTTTGCGCTCATCAACCTATTTTCTGTCGTTATCTGTAGCTTGGTAACCTATGCCGAAGAACTTCTCATTGGCAGTCGAAGTGATGGGCTATGTGATGCCTTGTAGAGATATCCCGAGCCCCTTTCTAGGCTTGTACCCATGTCTAATCATTTCAGTGGCAATCATGACCGACGCATTAGATAAGCAGGGATGAGGGAACGGGGTCCCTTCTTCACATTGATTAGCGACCACAATTTTGAAGGCTTGGTATAAAATGTTCTTACTTCCTTCCTTAGTTTTGAGACACGGTACTGAAGTGTACCTGTAAATGGACTGTTCATCCTTTCCATCGATAGTAATTTCTTGGTTTTCTTGTTCAAACTTGACATTTAGTGGAGAGTGGATGGCACATCTCCTACAACATCAATCCATAGTCTTCCTAGGAGAAAATTATTTGAGGCATCTATGTCCAAAACCTGGAAAGTCATTTTGAAGTCCACGAGGCCAATCGTCAAAGTCAAATCAATTTTCCCTATTATATCTCGCTTTATACCATCAAAAGCCCGTACACAGACATTGTTTGGTCGAATTATTTCTGTTCCAATCTCCATCCTCAGGAGCGTTGAGAGAGGGAAAATATTGACCCCATAACCACCATATATTATGACTCTCTTTACATAATAGCCCTTACATTTTATAGTTAGGTAAAGGTCTTTGTTGTGGGAGGCTCCCTCTAGGGGCAAATCATTGTGGCTGAAAGAAATCCTGTTGACCTCGAAGAATCGTTCGATCATTCTTTCCAGTTGTTCTATCTAAGTGTAAATCGACACATATGCCTCATTCAATGTTTTCAAGAGTACCTTCTGATGTTCATTCGAGCTCAACAACAGAGATAAAAGTGAGACCGAGCAAGGAGTCATCCGGATTTGGTCAACTCTGGCATATTTCGGAAACACTCTTCTGCTTCCCCAATGCTCACAGTCTTCTTGGGTGGAAACCGTTTATCCTTGTTATGTTTTGATTTCTTTAACTCTTCTAGATTGTAGTACTTCCCAGGTTGATTCATTTCGTTCACCTTTCCCATGATCTCTTTCCCCTTGTAAGTAACTATTATTTTATTGTAATTCCACGGGGCTGTGGTGGGGCCTCTCATAGGGATTTGAGGTGCGCTGTTGATAACCATAGACTCAGTCAACCTTGGTGGAATTATCGGCCCCCGCGCCTGATAAGTAGGAATTTTGACCGCTTATTTGCTCTCGTTTACTTGCGTTTTAGCACAAAAATGCATAAAGGTATTTCCAAGACCTAATGAAATGTGCTTCTATACATGAATATTGGGAAACGAGCCAAAGAAGTCAAAATCAACTCATAAAAGAGTCAAAAGTGAACAAAAACCAAAACCGGGCAAAGAGGCTAACAGTGCGGACTGCACACTTCTAGTGCAGCCGCAAAAGAGGAGATTTAGAGAGCTAGTCTTTAGGCCAGCTAAAGCATGTGTACCGTATCGATATTGTGTGGATGCATGATGTAAATTACGGTCGCACTCATTATTAAGCGGTGTGCAGAAGTGAAGAATCAGAGAGCTAGGTTCAAGTTCAAAGTCAGGGACCGCGGATCGCATCACTTTAGCTGTCTAGAAGGGTGAAAAATCATGTCGGTACCCGAACATCCTCATAGAACACTTAAAGGATCAAGGGGTGGAGCTGAAGCATTATGATACTGAAGTAAGGGCCAATAAGACTTTCTCATGGTACTACCTTCAGGGAGGTCACAACCTGCAATTCAAGGGTAAGACTACTACCTCTGGTTAGACAGAGGAGCCAATGATAGTAGTTACTGATTCGGCTGCTGAGTCTTCTAAATCTACCATACCTTCCATAGCAGCCGACCTTTCCACCAAGACAGCAGACATGCCACCATCTGCTTCTGCTAGACCATTAGTGCCATTATTAATTCCGACTTCATCCACTTTCCTCAGACTACATTGCGAGTCTCCCAAATATTGGCAAGTCTCAACAACTGGATGCAGGCAGCTACTACAAAGCTGACTGACATATCCAGTGCTATTTTAGCGCATTTCTCAGCCCCAGCAGAGCCACAGGTACCTCCGTCAGTGGAGGAAACAGTGAAGAAGAGTCTGGCTGACCAGAAGACTATCATGGCAAAAGTGGTGGCACAAGTGAAAGTCATTGAGGATTTGGGCAAACATGTCAAGAAGATGCGGAAGTCTCGGGTATTACAGAAGTCGGTGTAAAAGCTGAGAAAAGAGATTGAAAATATCACATCTACTAGTGATTTACCATCGAACCTGCTCATGGAGTTAGCAACCCCAGTGGCACAGGCAGCACCAGCTGTACCTGAGTCACCAGCAATAGCTGGCCAGTTTGAGGAACCGGTTGCGACTACCCACACTACCGAGGAGATGATCCAAATGCTCAGCAACCCTATTGTCCATCAGCCAGGAGATGCTGACATACAATTAGAGACATAGGGTGTTGATGATCCCATGTAGATTGAGACCACATAGGGAGTTTTTTTCACTCTCTACCCTTCCTTATTATTATTTTTGTTAAGCACTGGGGACAATGCTTATTTTTCATTTGAGGGGTGGTCTATTTTGATTGATTGACATTTGAAATTTGGCCTGTAATAACTCTGATACTATTCTTTTTTATCTTTATTTTCTATTTGGTGATGTATATATTCTCCTCTGATATACATATTCAGTTCTCCTTATGTATATATTCATTTTTAACTTCGGTTTCTATATTCATTTTACGTTCTGTAGTTTACTTCATAACTTCTTTAGTTTGTTTTTCCTTATTAGTATAACTGTAACTTCTTATTTACTTTAGTAGCTTCTTATTTACTTTATTAACTTTTTTTAAATTTATTAACTTCTTTTTACGTTTTAGTGAACAATAAGTCTTTGGTTTTCTTAATGCCGAAGGTGGATTTTGTATGAACCGGGTGGCTCTTCCTAATGATGTATGGCGTGACAAATTTCTTAAGAGATTGAGTCTGTTTTCTTTTATATTAAGGAAAATATAGTAGTAATGAATAAAAGGGTTTCAAGCATGGTTCACTTGGTACCAATATATTAACCTATGATCATATGGTTAAAAATAAGTTGTTGGCAGAAAATAGTTCTAGTTGTTACCCTTTTGACTCTTGTGTTGACTTAACCAGTCATCGAGTGGTTCAAATCGAGCCATTTGTGATTCTCAATCTTAGCTAGGGTTGTTTTAGTCCCTCGACTTTGTTTTCTTTAGCAATTCAGAAGCGTAAGAGGCGAGATGTTTAGTTACAAATCCAGGTACTCGTGCTAATGGTTTAGAACTGGCCCCGAATGTGTTTCTAGGCGAAATTCTAAGTGTAGTTGGCTTGAGAATTTATTGGAGTCTCTCCTTGATCCAATTTGAAATTTGAAATCTTCCATGGCCTACCAAAGTGATATCCCTAGTCAACCCCTTTGAGCCAAAGCCTTTTTCTTTCAATACCACATTACAAGCCTTTATCCGTTTTGTAATAACCCTCTCTTCACATGCGATCTTTCCTTAGCATTATTGAGGAACAATTGGTAAAAACATAAGTTTGGGGGAGGGATTAGGAGTTTGAAAGTAATAAAAGGTACAAAAAAGAGAAAGAAATGAAGAAAATGGAAGGAAAAGAAAAGAAAGAAATAACAGAAAGAAAAATTCCAAAAAGAAAGTGAATAAGGTAGAAAGTTGAAGGAATTCAAAGAAAACAACGATAAAAGGCATGGAGTAAATAGAAAAGGAGAAAAATGAATGTCATGATCAAGAAAGAGTTACGTTACGTCTCTCTAGTTCGCCCGAGGAAGAAGAAAATGACTCAAAGAGTCGAGAAAGTATGAGCCGAAAAGAAAAAATGGAGTGCTTAAGGAAAGATAAAGCCATTATATTTAATCAAGGAATACCTTGATCCAAAAAGCCTTCATTACATCCCCAAAAAGCCCTACATGATTTCAAGTTGAGTGAGCTTTTATTAGTAGTGATTTACATATGGGGCAAGCTTATGGTACTTAAAGCCGGACTTGTGACGTTCTTTTGAAAGAGATGAGCGAATTTTTTACAATCCTTGCTTCGAGTTTTGCATTCTAAAATGAGATTCACTAATATAGAGTAGAGAAGGAGTAGTCTGGGATTCACAATGACCTACATGACAGAGTGACTTTCCTTGATAAATAAAGTCAACTCTTGATGCTCTAATGTCACATTAAAAGTATTGTACTCAAAAAATCAAATCATTGCGTTGTTGATAATTCATATGTGTTGTGGGTAATTGTTGGTTCCAGTTGAAATATCCCTTTTTTTAGTGGAGGTGGGAATTGCCTTAATTGCTTGACGACAAGCAAAAGCTTAAGTTTGGGGGAGTTGATAAGTAGAGATTTTGGCTGCTTATTTGCTCTCTTTTACTTGAGTTTTAGCTCAAAAATGCTTAAAGGTATTCCTAAGACCTAATGAAATGTGATTCTATACAGGAATATTAGGAAACGAGCCAAAGAAGTCAAAATCAACTCATAAAGGAGTCAAAAGTGAATAAGAACCAAAATAGGATAAAAAAGCCAACAATGCGGACCGCACAATTCTAGCGCGGCCGCAGTAGAGGAGATTCAAAGAGCTAGTCTTTGGGCCAGCTGAAGCATGCGAACCGCACCAAAATTGTGCGGCCACAGGATGTCAACTGCGGCCACACTCATTATTATGTGGTCCGCAAAAGTGAAGACTCAGAGAGCTAGGTTCAAGCACAAAGTCAAGAAGTGCGGACCGCATCGTTTTTGTGCGATCGCACAAGCGGTTGCATTCATTTTTATGCGGACCGCATAAACCCTGAAGTACCAAGGTCCAAGTTCCAGGAATGTGGACCGCACGATAATTATGCGGCTGGAGCAGCTCATTGTGAGGATCGCACCAAAATTATGTGGCCGCACAACCTTCGCATGGGAATTTGATTTAGATATTTTTAGCTTAGTATAAATAGAAATTTTTTTGTCATTTTTAGGTCATCTTTAGTTTTGGGAAGAGCACCTGAGTCGTTTTCTTTATTGTTCTGAGTAATTTTGTACTAATAACTTTTAAACATTAGTTTTTATTTCTTTAATCAATTATTATGCACTCTACCTTAATTTCTTCTTGTCTTTCTTAAATTTTCATGAGTAGCTAATTTCTAACTAGGGTTGTGGCCCAATCCTAGTGTGGGTATTTATTGGGTGTTTAATTTAGGGCTTTTTGTGATTGGGTTAGTGATATTTAGCGTTGTTCATGCTTCTATTAAAAAATTAATGGTTGCCAATATTGTTTCATGCCTATTAACTTAGTCTCTACTTGAGAAAGAGCGAATAAGTCTAAGAAAACTTGGCTAACAAGAAATTGGGGTAAACTCAAGAAATTGATAGCCCCAATTAAAGGGTCAAATCTAGAGATAGTAAGTTCCGACTTGAGCATATATCACTTGATCTATGCAATACTCATTTGGACTTGAGAAAGCCAAATTGGGCAAAATCACTTAAACTACAGAGAGGTATAGAGTGGGTAATTGTGTGTGATTGCTATATTACAACCCCGACTAATCAAACTTGCCCTTAAGTTTGTGATCCATTAGGTAACCACCTAGGTGGAAGTCATGACCCTAAATCCTTTATCATTTAAAAAATAACCAAAACAAAAAATATTGTCTCCTAGTTTTATAATTGCAATCAATAGCATAAAGTAGAAATAGAAAAAACAAACAAGAATTGAAAGTGCAATTTGAGGCACATTATACAACTACACTAGGTGTATACCAAATCCTAATTCTAACTCCCTGACGATTCTGACTTATGTTGGGTTTTTATTATTTCTTCGACCGCCTCATTACCTATATTTATGGTGTGAGTTTGGGTGACAACAATGCCACCTAGGTCCCTTTTGGCACATACAGCTTCGGCATATTTAATGTGGCTTTCCTTTGCTCAAATCTTTTGACAGTGTTCAGAATGAGTTGTTCTTTTATTGGAGCCTTAGGAACACATATAATTGCATTCTTAGCAGGTGCTACCCTAATCTTTTGTTTCTACAGCTCGAGGAACTGGCGTGATTTTCTTCTCAGTTATGGCTTGTTTTACCACCGCTTTGGGCCTTGCTTCTGGATTGGCAATGGCGATGATGGCTTTCAAGGCTGGATTAAATTCCTTGTCATCACAAATCATTCTAACGACCGGCCCATTTTTATGAGCCGGTAATGGATTGTTAGTCATATTAGGGACTTCCTCGTCCCTCAGCATAACTTGTTTTTGTTCTATCAAATTTTCAATTGCCCTCTTAAGGGTCCAACAATCCTCCGTATCATGACCCTCTGCTCCTGAATGGTAGGCACACTTGGTAATCAGTTCGGTATGATGGGGATTCAGGATTTTGCCGGTTTGGGGGTACAAGTTGCAATAGACCTATTTGGATTAGCTTCGAAAACATGCTAAAGTAAAATTCACCAATAGGGGTGAAATTGTTTCTCCTACGCACTTTACAAGCGTGTGAATTATGTTGGCATTTGTTTTGTGGTGGACGGGGGTTATATGGAGCTTGGTGAGGATGGTTATTTCTATGAGGTGGAGCTCAGTTTTGGTTGTAGTGTTATTGTGGCGGTGTATAGGGTTGGGCATTCATTACCGCATAGGGAGCCGGTGCCACGACATACAATGCATCTTGGTGGGTAAGTAGTGGGCGTCATGTATGAGTGATCATACGATCAACGTGGCCTTCTCGAACCTGAAGCCATCATGGCTCCTTCATCAATCTTCTTTCGATTGGCTAAACCTCCCGAGCCATTCTAGATGGCTTGGGAGGTGGATCTCAAAGGAGATTGGCTTATGATTCGGCCAGCTTTCAGATCGCTTTTTACCATTTCTCCAATTTTCTGGCCTCCGCGAACGGTTTGCCCATGGCAGACATCATATTCTAAAAATAATCGGCCTCTTGGGCCTTAAAGAAAATAGTAACCATTTATGTCTCATCCGTAGGCGATTTCACTCTGGTTTCTTGCTCACGCCACTTGATAGCATATTCACGAAAACCTTTTGTGGTTTTCTTCTTGGAGTTAGTTAGTGAATTCTTGTCTGGAGTTATATCAACATTGTATTGAAAATGCCTGACGAAATCTCAAGCCAAATCATCCCATATATGCAATAGGAAATGTCCTGGTCCATGTACCATTATAAAGCGATTTTCCTCAAAATAAGCCATTAATAAATCTTCTCTTCCACCAGCACCCCTCAGCTGGTTACAGTATCATTTCAAATGAGCGATCGGGTCTCTGTGCCGGTCGTACTTTCAAATTTTGGTATTTTGAAGCCAACAGGAAAGTGAACATGGGAAAACATAGAGAGTTTGGAGTATGAGACATTCTTTTGGCCACTCAAGCCCTGCATGCTTTTCAAGCCTTATTCTAGGCTTCACATCTTGCAAGCCATTTCTTCTTGCTCGGGGTTTCTCGTTGTTCTTTCCTGCTCTATTGGAGACTCATATTGTGGGTGCTGAGGTTAAGAGATTTGGGTACCATAAGTTGTATCTAGTTGAAATTGCGGGCCTTGAAAAGTAAAAGCTGAAGGCTCAAAGCGTGGCCTAGGCATTGTTGGTTGTGCCGTAGTAGAGACTGGTGGTGTGGTAAATAATGTAGAGGGTACCCCTGGAAATGGTGCTTGGGGGAGAATCTCAAAAGGCATATCGGTGAAGCTGGATTATATATTGGGTACCCAAACGGGACGAATGGGTTAGTCATGGTGATGGGGACGCTGGTGGTTCCACCCATCCGGGGGAGCAATCAGGGAAATCTGGGGATTGTACTGGGTGTTTCTTTGACGTTAGACCAGGCGCCCCACATCTCCAGCATGCGAACACGCAGCCTCCTATTTTCTTCAGCAGCTGCTGATTTTGGCTGTGGAACAATCGATACTGGGCTATTCTCAGTATCGATAATTGGTAGATGACTTTCGAAGGCCATAGGAACATTGCCTTTAGATCTTGTGAAGTAAGGATGGGAAGCCAGATTACCAACAAACCAACCACCTAAACAGGCCCTTTCTTATTTTGCACACACAACAACCTTGTTATTTTGGGACATTTAATAGACAGGGAATCACATATTGGGGATACAATTCACCTGAATAGTTAAATGTTTCTGAATATTTATGCAACGGTTGTGTGTCTCATCCCGTCTTTTACTATCTCTTTTCTCAAATTTCAAATCTTGATTTCTTTTCCCTTCTCTCTTTGCTATTTTTCACTCTTTTATTATTATTATTATTATTATTATTATTATTTTAATCTGTTCTTTCTTTTTCACTCAATTTTTTCTCTTTTTTTCTTTCCCTTTTTTAATTCTTTTTAAGTTTATTTTTTCATTCAAATTGTATATGGTTATAATCGAATCCGATGGGGATTGCTTATGTATCATGACACCGCATGAATCAGACCATTACATAGTTCATGGAATAAATGCGAAATATATGAAAAGAAAATTTTTGGGGCTTTCAATTACAAAGACTCGGAAATACTTATGACTAAAGAAAACATACAGACTCAAAAATAGAACAACAAACATACTTGAAATAGACGAACAAACTCAAGGAAATGTACAATATAGACTCAAAGCCAAAAAATTTAAGAGTACATAATATCCTCCAATGCTACTCCGGGGGCCTGCAGGACATCAGTTGGTCTCGACACGGGCCTGCATGCGATATCTTCGTTCAGGTGCACTAGGTCGGCAAACAATTGGCAATCAAAGGTCATCACAGAAGCAAAAAACATAGATCTGGTCATGTCTTCACATTCATGGCATTTCATTGCAACATAATAAGCTATTTCTTTGATTTCTAATGACACCCTTTTCTTGAAGCAGGTGTCAAATTTGCAGTGCATAGGCCTCCGGCACCTGCACGACCGTGTTGTCTTGATCTTGCAACTTTTGCACGCTCTCTTCTAATCGGTAAATCAACGTGTAGCGATGTTCTCTTTCTGTTTTGAAGTCTTTTCTTCTTTGAACCATTTCATTTTCAAGATTAGTCAGCTTTTCCCTTAAGATCATGACCCCTCTATCATACTTTTGCTTTAACTCCTGAGCAAACCTTGTCTGTTCTTCTGCACTTTTGCTAATTTTTCCCGAGCTTTTGCCAATTCGTCCTCAACCTTTGGTAGATAAAAACCATAATCATGCACTTTTCACCTCAGATTGCTTATGAGTCTTTCATCTTTTTCGCTTCTTACCGGGTTTCAGCAGCTATTTTTATTTTCCCGATCTGATGTCGGAGGGCTTCGTTTTCCCCAGCCAACCTCTTCTTTACTTCTTCATCCTTAGCAACCTGCAAACTAGTATTGAAGTTGATGTTTCTGACTTGATCGTCTAGTTTGCTTATGATGGTCTGGTATTCCTTCTCTTTGGATAAACAAACTCACTGTACCTCTTTTGCCTCGACAAATTCTTAGATATGGGGCCTTTCAGTCGGACTTTCAGGTTCATCATTCATTGCGGCCATTGTTCTATACCAAGCAAGATAACCAAGTAAGACCTCACCCCTAGACAGATCGCGTACTCAGGTTTTTGCCCCAAATACTAGCATTCGCTCCAAATTTGGCGAACCACTTCTTCAGGGAATTGAGCCTCGGAAGGATTTCAACGACATAAGTATATCTTCATCTTTAGGAACTGTATGGAATCTTCTAAGTTGTCTCAAAATCCAATACGGGGCATAGGGTTGGATGCTTCAGAGACCTATTAGAAGAAAATAAGGACCAGTAGCAGACATATAAATAATCTCATCAACCGGAAGCCCACCCAATGTCCACTCTATCTGATCAGCGGTTATTGAACGAAGGTGGATTATCCAATCTTTGACCCCTTATAGCATTTCGAATCCTATCACTCATGTACTGAACTCTTCGATACATTTTCTTCCTATAGAGTCCAAATTCGTGTATCGGGGACGGTGGCAGAGGTGTTCGATCATCCACATCTGTAATAATAAATTGCATCCCTTGAAAAAACTAAATCCGAACATACAGTATGTGAGGGCTCAAAATATATCTGATATGATCATGGGTGTGAGTGTACTCTTGGCATGGGTAGTCAAAGCATAGACAACTCTGGCTACATACAAATCAATGCGCATGTCCTCCCTTTAAAATACCAAAAGGCATAAAAATGCCACCATGAAGTCAAAGCATCTATGCGTCTCCCACTTTAACCGATTTCCTTTACTGCGGAGTCCATTTTCTGGGTCTTCGAATCCCTTAAATGCTAGTACCAGTGGTATAGAAAGTGAAAAGTGGAAGCTCCACCTGCTAGACTTTTTGTCTTGGTCTGTCTGTTTATTTTCAGTAGGTCTAGAAACTTGTGGGGAGTAACAGTTCTTGGAAATATCAGACACTTGTGTCTTAACCCCTCTGTACTCCCGGCATAACCCGCCATTTCTTCCAAAGTAGGTGTACGCTCAAAATCTGAGAAGTGCAAAACATTGTGAGCAGGGTCCTATAACGACACCCAGTGCCTCTATCAGATCTCTTCTAGGTTGAATTTTTAATAGTCAAGTGAGTGCCCCCATGTATTGGTTGAACTTGTCTCGCCCTTGTTTTCCAAAATCCTCCCGCCACATTTAGAGTGCTAGTGGAATCTGATCCATAACCTTCAACGGTAAATTCTGAACAGTGCTCATTCTGCACGTTTTTTAATTAGGGTGACTGGTTAAAACATGTGAGTTTTGTTTGAAAACTGACAAAAAAAGATAATTTTTGCAAAATCCAACTTAAGAAAAATCCCAGCTACTTTTGCAAATACGGACCTTCAACACTTTAGAAGGGAAGATTTTGGGGTTATGTTTGCTAAATGGTTAAAAATTAAAAAAAAAGGACCATAGGAAGCTATTGTTGAAAGAACGGCCTTTCGGCGTCCTATCGGGACATTTTTGGCTATTTGGACAAAAACAACATCACCTATCTTTATTTATGAAAAAATGACTGCATTTTTCATATTTTTGGTTATTTTTGCAAAAGCGTGACTGGACCCAATGAAGGTTTCTTACGTATCTCACATCCGACGAGAATCAAATCTACATAGTTCGGTAAATTTTGACGTAACAAGAAAATATGACTTATTTTAAAATGACTTTTCCTTTTTTCTACTTTTCATAATTTTGGCAGAGTTTTGGGATATTTTTAATACTGAGATTTTGAAAATAGGGTGTTTTCTCTCCTATCTCACTCTTGGGTTTTCTTGATTTTACTTTCCTATTCTAGAAGCCGATCAACATGTAAGCCAAAATAAATAAATGCACAAGTAGTACGTAAAATGCATCAGGAAAGTCTTTTTAAATGGGGTACACCTGTCCTAGATGGATCCAACCCCTGTGTTGGGTCCCCAAAGTCAAATGCATGTGATGCAAATAAACTTACCTACTAGGAATTCGGCATGAGGCTCTGTCATTCTAAGTATAAAATATGGGTATATTGTTCTAGTCCTGGCTTACCCGAGCGAACAAATTTAGCTAGGGGGCAACGGACCGGTAACCAAAAGTCCATTCGGCTTTGTAACCGATCTAATCCTCGTTTTAAATTAGGGTATGACACTAACAAAAAAGAAGTCATGCCAGTGTGCACTTCCCAGAAGATTTAGAAGACTTAGAGAGGAGAAGAGTTTCGTAACAGTTTTATATACAGTTCAAGCAATATCTAAGCGGTAAAAAGTGGTATATGGCATATTAGGCTCAAACATATAAAAAATCATATAATAAATAAATGTCAAGTATAACAGTTATTCTAAGCTCAAATTTTGAACCCCGAACCAGATATTGTGGATTAGATTCCCAGCAGAATCGCCACTGGTGTCACACCTCCTTTTTTCCGAAGGGAATAGGGAGTTATTTCAATTAAAGCGACATTAATCGAAAAGAATTATTTACTGATTCAGAGTCGTCATTTGGGATAATGACTATGGTGCCCTAAGTCACTAGTTTATTTTAAAATCCCAAATTGAGGAAATTGACTCTTATTTATGGTCCGCGAACACAGAAGACTGGGTAAGAAATTCTGTTAAACTGGGAAAATGTGTGAAGCACTCCCGAGTTTCATGATTTTAGAACGGTCGCTCAACTAATAATAATTGCCCTAATTATCTGATGTAATATATATTTGACATCTATTGTACATTTTTCACCTATTAAACACTTTTAACTATTTATTTAACTGCTTTTAGTGTTTATGGAATTTATTTGAACAAGTTGTGATGCCGCGCACTCATTGGTTTTTGTACATAATGCGAACTGTATCACGTGAAATGCACCAGCAATTTATAACATGTTTGTTCTTATTGTTATTTGAAGTTAAGGTCAAGTCGCATGAAACACACACTTTAGTTGGGATTTACCTACCGTGACCATGACACGGGAACCGTAAACATGGTAGAATTTATTTAAGTGCGCCAAAAGCAAACTATGATATTTGTGAGTGTTTCTAAATTCAGATTCCTTATGACTTAGTCAGTTACATAGAGCTAAACTAATTAAGTATTGGGGAACATGATTTGGATTAATTTTTGAAGTGGACCAAAATGTTCCGAGCCAACCCATTTCTTATAATGAGTCCATGTAAACTCTCCTGACACTCACAACTTCAATTTAATTCATTTGGGCTTAATGTCTTGACCACGACGATCCACCAGCCCACAATCACATATGATAACACAAATCCACTAACAATCAAGGAATTAAACAAAATTAAATAATGATAGCAACATTGGAGTTTAAAGGTCCAATTTCATACATCTCAAAAATTAATAAATCTAGGAGTACTGCTGCCTTCAAAGCTGAACACATAAAAGAGGAGTGTAAATGTTACAAATTAAAAAAAATAAAAGATATATAATATTCGTGACACTACAGGTTCAATTATAATAAAAGACAAAGCTTCAAATTTACTATAATTAAATATTAGTACATCATGGTGACTACTCCTATCAAATGCAACCTTAACAACTAAAAGAAAATATAAGATTGCCTATATTTTTATTCCCAGATTCCTCTTTACTGATCGTAGCCGGGCAAGACTATCAACTAATGCTATTTCAACACTGCCTGAAACCTCTCAATCATCAAATTTAACCAACTGGTGATCGAACTTGAAGATTAACGAACATTAAATTTGTAAATTCCAGATCAAGTGAGAGTAAGTTCCATTCACCGTAACATATTTAGGCATACTTAGGTAGAGGTCGAACCAAATAGTGAATCAGCAAGTGAAGTCTTTGAAGCAGAAGATAATTTCAGCTTAAGCATACAATTTCATAAACTGAACAAGCGTAAGCAGATCCAACAGCTAGCACTAGGAACACATAGACTTAGACATGCTCATAGAATTAACATTTCACTCGTCATTTCCATATTCAACAGAGAATTACAGAGAAAACTCCATATACCTAGCAGTAGAATCCATAGATGAACTTGAAAAAATAAGGATGAATGGTGAAAATCTAGCCATCACTAAATAGAAGCAAGCTTATAATGAAACGAACAGTTTCAAGCTTGGATACTACTTGAAATCCCAGAAAGGTGAAGCAGAATCAGTTAAAATTAGAAGAAAAAAGCAACTTTGAATCTTTCTCCTTTTTTGGTTTGGTTTTTTGTCTCTAACATGAACTTTCAACTTTTTTTTCCAGGAAAAATCAATATGGATGAAGAAATCAGTGTGATGTTTTTGCAAAGAATTAGTGTGTATGAGAATTCAGACCCTTTAATGCTAGAATTCTTATTTTTATATAGACTGTAGGGAGTGTGTAGTATGAGGGGAGGGAATATAGGAGATGTCAACTAGTTTTAGGAGATAAGGCATCTTTAGTAACCAATTCCTGGACTATTCTCCTATTTTCAGATATTTTAATTCATTTTCATCATCTTTCTTAACAAATTGGGACAGTTGTCCCCTTTTCCAG
Source organism: Nicotiana glauca (assembly GCA_026770625.1). Classification (NCBI taxonomy): domain Eukaryota; kingdom Viridiplantae; phylum Streptophyta; class Magnoliopsida; order Solanales; family Solanaceae; genus Nicotiana; species Nicotiana glauca. Next base: position 50,831 of record MU666887.1, read on the forward strand.
AACTTTCTTTTATTTTTCACTCTTAAAATTTAGTATTTTACTTTTTCATCACTCTAAATTTATCTAACTACACTTTAGTCCCTTCTAATACCTACTGAAATTTCTCAACAACTCAATAAGAAGCCTATTTATTTTTCCTATCTCTCTTTCAACCCCTTTTTTTTAGACTTTCATTAATTGAAAATTAAAAAAAAAACTATCATGTAAACTCACACAAACTGGAACTGATAATGCAGAAGAAGAGACAATTCAATAATAAAATCCTAATTCCAATATGTTATGATACTATTAATCTAATCATGCAAAACATCAAATAAAGTAACATCAAAACCCTAACATGTTGACAAATTAAAGCTAAAAAAAAGAAAAAGAAAAAGGAAAATAAACAGATTAAAACAAAGAAGAGTAAACATCAAAGAGATAGAACATCACCTAAGCGGTAAGTTTAGTCAAATCTTTGAGTTCGAATGTCTCCGAAATGAGCCAAAAATGACACTATTCGATTGTTATTTACTGAGAACAAGCGATTAGCATAAATTTCGATTATAATCGAGTCTTGAAACTCAACAAAAAATCAAAAGGAAGGAACAAACTAGGGTTCCTTTTGTAGATCCGGATCTAAAGAAATTTGTAGGGGTTTTGAAAAAATTGATGGTCTATCATGAATGGGGATAAGATGAGGAGTATAGGGTATAAGTTTGATGAGGTTTGGAATGGCGGCCACTGGCGGACGATATGAGAGTTTAGGGGCGGCTAGGGTTTGAGTGTTAGAAAGGAGGGAGATGAATGAAATGAGTTTTAGGGTATTGGGGGTTGGTTAGGACAATTATAAGGGGAGGAGGGGATCAGTTCCCAACTGTTGGATCGAGAGAGATCAACAGATGAGATTTATTATGACGAAAACAGGGTCGTTTTGGTAAAGAGGGGAATCGGAATGGGTAAGGTTTTGGGCTTGGGCGGATGTGTTAGGTGCTAAGGAAATTGGGTCGTTTATGTCACGATCCCAAAACGGACCCGGTCGTGATGGATCCTCTACTGAAGACAAGGCTAGCTGACACAATTTCCAAATTCTATTTTAACAGTATAATAAGTCAATTTAAGTCGTTTATAAGGATAAATCCCTAACAAGTACAAATTTAACGAAAGAAAACAAGTTCGAAAATGAATATAGCCCGACATTGGGGTGTAACAAGTCACTAGCATCTACTAAGATCTAAAATATAATGACATTCTCGAAAATATACTAGAATAATCTAATGACATCAAGAGGGAGTAAAGTTGTGCTACGAATGTCGGGCAGCTACCTCGATAAAATTCCAATGACTCTGCCTCAGCTCAGCCAATACCCGCTACCGGGTGCTGAAATACCTCAACCTGCACACATGGTGCAGGGAGTCAAGTGAGTACTCCAACTCAGTGAGTAATAACCATAACTAAAGTCTGAATGGTAAGAAATCACGAAAAGTGCATCAATATGTTGTATAGAAGCAGTTCAAAAACCAGTAAGAAAGCAATGAAGCTATAAAATCCCTTTAAACATCTTAGCTCATTTTAAAATTCTTGAAAATGACTTTTTCAATAGTTACGCAAATGAATGCAGAACAACAAGTGCAGCGTGACGACCCAAAGGGTCATCACCGGTATTCTCATTTGTTTTGTGCTTCCGAGGCCTTGAAAACCTTATTTTTACTTGCCTTGATTTGTGTGCGCAGTCCAGGTGCGTAGCCGAAAAGCTTTTATGTTGAAATATGTGAATTCTGTGAAACTTTTGAAGAATTTTGATATTAATATGATTAAAGTAGACTTTGGTCAACATTTTGGGTAAACGGACCAGGACCCGAGATTGGACGGTCCCGGAAGATCCGTAGAAAAATATGGGACTCAGTCATGTGCCCGAAGTCGAAATCCGAGGTCTAGAACCTGAGTAGAAGAATTTTTCTGTTAAATTATTTTTCTAAAATTGTTAAGGAAAATGAAAATGAAAATTGATTAAAATACTAGGTTATCAGGCTCGTGTTTTGGTTCCGACGCCCGATACGAGTCTTATATATTGTTTAAGCGCTTTCTGTGAAGTTTGGTCGTAATCGGACATCGTTTGACGTGTTTCGGACTATAAGCTCCAAGTTTGAAAGTTTAGAAGAAAAATCATGTGTTTTGAGGCTTGATTCTATGTAAATGATGTTATTTTGGCGATTTGATCGCACGAGTAAGTCCGTAGGATGTTTTTGAGGTTGTGTACATGTTTGGTTTTGAGCCCCGAGGGCTCGGGTGAGTATTGGATAGGCATCGGATCGCTTTTTCTCATTTGTAAAAACCTGGTATTTTAGCTTCTGCAACTTTCGCAAATGCGAAGCCAGGGTTCGCAAATGCGAAGGCCCAGCTATCGCAAATGCGAAGGCTGGTTCACAAATGCGAAGCCAGCCCAGGTAGGCCAAGCTTCACAAATGCGAAACCAGGCATCGCAAATGCGATGTTCGCAAATACGAAGGGTCCCCTGGCAGCTTGAGTTCGCAAATGCAATAAATAACCTCGCAATTCCCAAGCCTGCATTTTTCGCAAATGCGAGCCTATGTTCGCATTTCCCACATCCGAGGCCCAGCAAATTTTATACTTAGTCGAATTTTCATCACTTTTCACCATTCTTTCAAAACCCAAACACCATAGGCGATTTTTAAAGAGCAAACTTCATCCCAAATCACCTGTAAGTTGATTTTTACTCAATTCTTTCAATCTTTAACATCATTAAATATGTTTTCCACTTGAAATCAAGGATTTTCATGGGTAAAATTGGGGTTTTTGGGTAGAACCTAGGTTTTCTATAAATTGGGGAGTTGGACCTCGATTTGAGGTCCGATTTCAAAATAAATTACATATTTGAGTTCGTGGGGG
>MU666887.1:64952-101145 GCA_026770625.1 Nicotiana glauca
TCGGTTGTGCTGATACTACACTTCTGTGCATTTTTGCACAGGTCCAGGTTTTGAGGAGCAGCAGCAGCATTAGTGCGGGAGCAGGTTTTCATTTTCATGAGACTGAGGTAGCCTTGCAGGCGTCCGCAGGCCCGGCGTCTCTTCTTTATGCTCTCTTTTAGATTGTTGCCCCATTGTTTTCGAGACAGACAACTTATATATTTCTTTCAGACCATTGTATTTAGTATATTCTTAGTAATTCATGAGTACTGTGACACCAAATCTTGGGTAGAGTCTATTGTTGACTGTTTCGCGTTTTGATTCGTATTATAAATCAGACTTCCGCTATTATTCTTGTTAAATTTCAGGTTCTACATTGATTTTTTAAACTGTTAAAGTAATTGTCTAGTAATGAAAGGTAATTGAGTTAGCTTGCCTAGCTACCACGAGTAGGCGCCATCACGATCCCGATGGTGGGAAATCCGGGTCGTGACATGCAGATAAATACATAAATTCGCCCCTCGGGCAGAAATACATAATTAAACAGGTAAATGACAAGCAAATCAGAAAGATAAGCACATAAGGTTCGCCCCTCGGGTACAATGTCAACAAATCCGACCCTCGAACAATATCTCAGAACAGTACCAGCCCCTCGGGCAATTACATAGAACAATATTAGCCCCTCGGGCAATCACATAGAACAGTACCAGCCTCTCGAGCTATATCTCACATCATAATGGGTGCCCACGCTTACTGGGGGTGTGCAGACTCCTAGAAGGGCCCCTTACGGCCCAACCATAATAACAAGCCATCTCGTGACATCATCTCTAGGCTCTCGGCCTCATATCAACAAAATCCTCGAAGGGTTCAAATAGTTGGCACGAAGCCCAAATAATGATGATAACAAATAGATTTCAGTCAAATACGCAGTAAAATCATCAATTGGAATGGACCAAGTCATAGCCCCCAATAGTGCACGACCCCACGCTCGTCATCAAGCGTGTGCCTCTCCTTAATATAGCACTACTATGTGCAATCCGGGGTTTCAAACCCTTAGAACATTATTTACAATCATTACTCACCTCGATCCGGTCCAAACTCTAGCTCGCGACACCTTTGCCCCTCGAATCGGCATCCACTCACATCGAATCTATCCAAAATAAAATCGAGGATGTCCAAATAGGCTAAGGGAACGAGGCCCAAGCGAAAATAATCAACAATTAGCACAAATCCCAAAATTATCAAAACCAACGATTTACATGAGTCATAAAATATCACACGGGGCAAGTCATGCCCAGGAACTGACAAACAAAGTGTAAAAGCTGAAAACAACTGGTCGGATCGTTACATCCTCCCCCACTTAAACATATGTTCGTCCTCAAACGTGCCCATAGTTATTCCTAAAGCCAACCACTTACTGAATAGCCTTACCATACATATACCCGGGTGATCCCATGTCACCCTATCTCACATAGGTCCGAATAACACATAGGAACTGAAATTTCATAATCCAATCTTGCCCATAAACCATAGAACCACATTTCCACTTCTGAAATCTCCAGTACGATTAGAATCTCACATTTATACTGTGAATAGGCCCGAACAAGCTGTAATAACCCATACATGCAACCTCAGGTGCAATTACACAAAATACCACATAACTCAAATGCATGCAGCGATAACTTCTAACCACAGCAACTGTACACAACAATCGAATACCGATAGAAAACCTCTTAACAACTAAGGTCTCATCCCAACACTTTCATGCACTGCCAATGATAAATGAAACATGCAATAAACCATAACCATTTCTCAGATCAACCATTTATGAAGCCACCTCTTTTGGCACAGACCATAGCAAATTTTTGAGCCGAGCCTCGATATTATCCTTTCGACATGTTGAAATCGAATCCCTTTGTATTCATTAATGATCCTAACGATCTCATCTAATCCAATACACCACTCTGGTGACATGACACATCAGTACAGGCCAAAGCCACACTCACGAAATACACGCACCAATAAGCAACAGTCCAAACATACTCAAATTATGAAAATGACCCCATTGAAAGAGATGTACATCAAGCTCACCAGTACCACCACAACACAAGGCTGAGAATTCCCTCTCACGTCATAGAAATAGAACACATGAATCTAGCCTGGAAGGTCATACCTTCACATAACTTCGCTGCAATGCGCGACCCTATCCAAACATTGGTACACATGGAACACCTTAAGTCACTCTACTTGAAATTGACGACCACGCGCAATAACAAGCCATCTCAGGCTCACAGCCTCATATCAACAAAATCCCCGAAGGGTTCAAATAGTTGGTATGAAGACCAAATATGGCATTCAGCCCAAATAATGATAATAACAAATAGATTTCAGTCAAATATGCGGTAAAATCATCAATCGGGATGGACCAAGTTGTATCCCCCAATAGTGCATGACCCCACGCTCGTCATCAAGCGTGTGCCTCATCTCAATATAGCACTACGATGTGCAATCTAGGATTTCAAACCCTCAGAACATCATTTACAATTATTACTTACATGGATCCAGTCCAAACTCTAATTTGCGACGCCTTTGCCCCTCGAATCGGCCTCCACTCACGTCGAATCTATCCAGAATCAGAACGAGGATGTGAAAATAGGCTAAGGGAATGAAGTCCAAGCGAAAATAATTAACAATTAGCAAAAATCCAGAAATTACAAAAAACAATGATTTACATGAGTCGTAAAACATCAAACGGGGCTACTCATGCCCAGGAACTGACGAACAAATTGTAAAAGCTCAAAACGACCGGTCGAGTCGTTACATCCTCCCCCACTTAAATATATGTTCGTCCTCGAACGTGCCCAAAGTTGTTCCAAAAGCAAATCACTTACTGAATAGCATTACCATACATATACTCGGGGGTGATCCCACATTACCCTATCTCACATGGGTCAGATAACACATAGGAACTGAAATTTCATAATCTAATCTAGCCCATAAACCATAGAACCACATTTCTACTTCTGAAATCTCCAATGCGATCAAAATCTCACATTTATACTGTGAACAAGCCTAAACAAGCTGTAATAACCCATATCTACAACCTCAGGTGCAATTATATAAAATACCACAAAACTCAAACGCTTGCAGTGATAACTTGTAATGATAGCAGCTGCACACAACAACCGAATACCGATAGAAACCCTCTTAACAACTAAGGTATCATCCCAACACTTTCATGCACTGCCAATGATAAATGAAACACGCAATAAACCATAACCATTTCTCAGATCAACCATTTATGAAGTCACCTCCTTTGGCACAGACCATAGCAATTTTTTGAGCCGAGCCTCGATGTTATCCTTCCGACATGCTAAAATCGAATCCGTTTGTATTCATTACTGCTCCCAATGATCTCATCTCCAATATACTACTCTGATGACATGACATATCAGTACATGCCAAAACAACTCTCGCACAATAAGCAACAATCTGAATATACTCAAATCATGAAAATGACTCAAATGAAAGAGCTGTACCTCAAGCTCACCAGTACCACCATAACACAAGGCTGAGAATTCTGTCTCACATCATAGAAACAAAACACATGAATCTAGCCCACAAGGTTATAACTTCGCTGCAATGCGTGACCCTATCCAAACACTGGTTCACATGAAACACCTTAAGTCACTCTGCTCGAAATTGATGACCACGCGCAATAACAAGCAATCTCGTGGCATCATCTCAGGCTCTCGGCCTTATATCAACAAAATCCCCGAGGGTTCAAATAGTTGACACGAAGCCTAAATATGGCATTCAGCCCAAATAATGATGATAACAAATAGATTTCAATCAAATACGCGGTAAAATCATCAATCAGGACGGACCAAGTCGTAGCCCACCAATAATGCACGACCTCATGCTCGTCATCAAGCGTGTGCCTCACCTCAATATAGCACTACAATATGCAATCCAAGGTTTCAAACCCTCAGAACATTATTTAGAATCATTACTCACCTCGATCCGGTCCAAACTCTAGCTCACGATGCCTTTGCCCTTCGAATCGGCTTCCACTCGTGTCGAATCTATCCAAAATCAGAATGAGGACGTCAAAATAGGCTAAGGGAACGAAGCCCAAGCGAAAATAATCAACAATTAGCACAAATTCCGAAATTACCAAAACTAACGATTTAGATGAGTCGTAAAATATCACACAGGGAAAGTCATGCCCAGGAACTGACGATCAAAGTGTAAAAGCTCAAAAAGATCGATCAGATCGTTACAGTTTGAAATCTGGCCCAAACCGATTTGATGCTCAAAAAAATAACCTTCTTCCTTTTTCTTTGTTTTTCATTCTTTTCATTTGATTTTAAAATTTTATTTTCATTATTTAAAATCATAAACAAGCTACATAAAATTCTAAATTGGACACTAACTTAATTTATTTTTTAAAATTAATCTTACTTATTTTCACTAATTAATTTAAAACTAAAAGCTAACAGGTAGACATGACTATTGTATTTTTATGATTTTTTTTTAGTTATGCAATTTAATTCATGTAATTAGATCCTAAATTCAATTAAGATCTAAAATGCTATGCAATGAAGAATTGAATATTTTGTGGTATTTTCCATAATTTAAAAAATATTAAATATGCACAAGAATGCGACAAAATGCAAATAATTAGCAAGAAATTCCTGAAAATTCAATAAAAACTAAAATAAATTTAAAAAGTCTATTTTTGTGGATTTTGTAGGAGTATTTTCTATAAGGCAAAATATACGTGCTCACATTAATAATTTCGAAAAACCTAAGTTTTTCAATTGTTCACAATTATCCAAAACCAAAGGATTTCCTCTGCATATTAGACAACATGAGATCCAGGCATGTGAATTGGAAAATAAATTATCTAAACCTAGCTCTACTCTTATCCAATCCACCCTTAATAATATTCCAAACCAGGTTATGCAATGCTTTCAACTTCTCAGATAAACTCTAAAATACATTAACTGCTTTCAAAGAAATTTTCTCTGGGGTACTACTCAGGATAAAAGACGCCTCCACCTCATTAATTGGGAGGTTATCACCACTCCTAAGGAGGAAGGAAGTATTGGCTTAGTTAAAGCAGCCACCAAAAATCAAGCCCTTCTAACTCGTCTGACCTGGTGATTCTATAACAACCCCACAACCCCTTGGGCGAAAATTCTCATCAACCAATATTCATGGAAATATTATCCCAAGAACGCATCTTTCATATGGAAAACAATGTGCATGGATGGAAACTATGCACCAAAGGTCTTGCATGGAGTATAGAAAAAGGTGATTGTATAAAACTATGGAACAGCAGATGGATCCCTAACCTCCCTTCACTAAGACACATCGTTCAGAAGCCCCTTAATTTAAATGAAGACAATCTCTTTGTAAATGATGTTGTCACAAATCACACTTGGAACTTCGCTAATATTTCTTTCACTCTTCCAAGTGATATCATTAATGCCATCCAAGGTATCCACATTGCTAATCCTATTGATACCAAATATCAACCTTACTGGTTCCCCAACAGTAGTGGCATTTTTAACATAAAATCTGCCTATAAACTTATCACTCATATAAAGGAGCACTTCCTGAATTTTTCCTGGATTTGGAACCTAAAAATCCCAAGGAAAATTAGCTACTTCCTATGGCTATGCTACTACAACAAACTTCCCTCTAGAATATATTTCCACCATATAGGCCTCGACATCGATGAACAATGCTCCGTATGTACGAAAGGAGAGGAAAATTTTACTCACAACTTCCAAACATGCCCCACTTCCAATAGACTTTGGACAGCATTAGGTATTAAATTTTATACTACTATAATATACACTGGCTAGACATGTCTAGACTTGAGCAACCGTCAAGGTCCTTCTCTTCTTTTGAATGGGAAGACATTTATCCCTTTTGTCTTGGCATCTTTGGCTCAATTGGAATAGCAATAACTTCAATAATTAATAAAAAGATATCTCCTGCTACCAAATTCTCAATAGAGTTGTTGAGTTCAAGCATCTCACTGGTACTTACCATTCTAAACTAAATTTCAAAAACATCTTCGTTAGCTGGAAAAAACCAACTCCAAGTCTATAAGCTCAATTGTGATGGAGCTTTTAATGGTAACCAAAATATTAATGGTATGGGAGGAGTCATACGGAATAGTTGTGGCCAATGGATATTAGGTTTTCAAAAACTAACAAATGTTGTTAGCAATACTCAATAGGAGCTTCTTCCTTTGGTAACAAGCCTCAAAATTGCAGTACAGTTCAACCTCTAACCCCTCGAAATCGAAACTGACTCAACGGAGGTAATAAAACTACTACATACTAATCATCTAATTTATAACCATATTCTCCCTTCTTACAGGTGGTCAATATCTCTATTGAGGAACCCTGTGCTCAGGCATAATTTTCGGGAAGCAAATAAGGTGGCACATCTTTTGGCTAAGGAAAGTACCAAACTAGTTACTATGAATAAAACAATCATACTTCCTGCACCTACACCAATGGTGGAAGTGGTGGTGAATGCTGATGCTGAAGGGACAACCTACTCTAGGTCCATATTGGAAGAAGTATGTAATATGCTAGCTAGTATGGGGAATATTAATGTTGTTAACAGTACTGCTACTTTAGTATCATCTCACAGTTTTGATCCCAATGAGATGGTTGTGAGTGATCTGCGTAATATCCCTTAGTATTTAATAAAATATTTCCTATTTCAACCAAAAAAAATTGTCTCTTAACATTATGTATCAGCTGATCCATATAATTAGATAAAGACGTACTCTCTGGTCTTGTTAAGAATTGATGAGTGAATGATGAAAGGGCTACTCCGACCCTCGGAGCTATGTTTCCTTATATTCTCGTTATTTTTTTCAGTACATAAAATTATAGGCCTTGACCAGAACAAAAAAAGATATTGTAAACTTAATTCAAATGACGACACTAAAATCATAACGGAGTTTATCTACTAAAATAATTGGGCAAAGATCACTTTTAGCCCACGGCCAAAACTAGTTTTATTCAATAATCGCAAAAGTGTATAATATATATATATATATATATTTTGTTTATTTAATATATATAATTTAAAACTATTTAATCCGTATATCACAGCTAATATTTCTGTATCTATACTGCTCATATTTCCTTTTTCTTTATATTTACCACTTTGGTAGGCACATATTTTTTCTGTATTTTTATCACTATATTTATTTGGTTTTGCCTTTAAAACTGCTCCCCATCCTTCAAAACTACCGTCTGTTTCTATAATTAAATAGTCTGTTTCTAGTGGCATATTTAAATCAGGGATATTTTTTATTTTTTCTTTAATTTTTTGTACTAATTTAATATCTTCCGTGTTAAAATGTTTTTGACCTGTAGAGCCAGTCTTAGCATATAGTGGTCCTGCTATTTTTCCTAAGTCTTTTATAAAAGTTCTTGCATAATTTACTATCCCTAAAAATTTTTGTAGTTCTTTAGTATTATCTAATTTATCTGGCATTTCTAAAGCCTTTTTAGCTATATGGGGCTGTAATTTAACTTTTCCATCCCCTAAAATTACTCCTAAGAAATTTATATAATTTTTACATAGTTCCATTTTCTTTTTGCTAATTATTATTCCATTATTTACAAATAGTCTAAATACTGTCTGTAGATGTCCTAAATGTTCTTTAATATCTTTACTAAATACTAAAATATCATCTACATATACTAGAACAAATCTCTTATATTCTCCAAATATACTATCCATTTTTCTTTGAAAAATTGGTGGAGCTGTTTTTAATCCGAACGGCATTACTAACCATTCGAAATGTCCTTCTGGACAAGTAAAAGCTGTCCATTCAATACTTTCTTCATGCATTTTTACCTGCCAATATCCTGATTTACAATCAAACTTACTGAATATCTTTTTACCTTGTATCCTATTTATCAGTTCTGTTTTGTCTGGTAACTTGTATCCGTCTGTTCTAGTGTTATCATTAAGTCTCTTATAGTTTATTACCATTCTTGCTTTTCCTCTTATTATTTCACTATGATTTCTCACCATAAAGGCTGCTGACCTATGTTTAGAAGTAGATCTCCTTATTACTCCTAAATCTATAAGTTCTTTGACTTGAATTTTAAAGTCTTCTAGATCTTGGTTTGTGGCTTCTATTGAGGCTGTTTTAATTATATATTCTGGATTAATTATTTCTAATTTACACATGACTTTGTTATTTTCCCAATGTTTTAAGGGTTTTTCTCCTATTATTTCTATTTCATCCAATATTTTTATTATATTATCTAAATCTTTTTCATTTTTTATTATTCCTATTTTTTGTATTCCTGTTTTAAAATTATATAATTCTGTTTCTATATCTATTAAAGTATAGTCTTTTTCTAGTATGTCTCCATCATCATTTTCTTCCAATATTAAGGTTTTAGATTCTTCTTTGATCTTACAACATGTATTTTTATCTTTACATTCTTTACAACATTCTTGTTGATTTTCTTGCAATCGTGTTCTTATCCTAGTGGCAGTTTCTATAGTTTGTACTGGTGTTTGTGTAATATTTTTAAAAAATATTACTCCATCTCTACCAAGTAGACAACTACCATTGTTATGTAATATAAAACTTAATCCTAATACAAAGTCTACATTTATATTTAAATCTCTTACCCATATTTTATCTACCTTATAACTGGGTTTATAAAAATCTAAACATGTGTTTATAAAGCTAATTTGAGATTTATCTATGTAATGTCTGTATATATTGTGGGTTCCGTCCATTTGCATGGCAGCAACTGGTTTGTCCAATGTTTTAATTAAATTTGGTGGAACTATCTTTTTATTTATTATACACCTTGTACATCCTGAATCTACTAATGCCAACGTTTCTATTTCATAATCTTCTATTTTAATTCTTGCTAGAATTTTTATTGTACTTAATTTTTTGTCTTCGTTACATATTAGTGTATCATAGTTTTCCATACTCATTAATACTTTATCTTCTTCTGTTATATTTTCTTTAATATCTTCTAATTTTTGTTTTCCTTTTTCCATGATTTGTATTCTTTTTTCTAATTCATTTATTCTAGTTTCTAATGTTATTATTCTCAAATTTATAGTAGAATCATTTATTTCTTTGTATGTTTCTTCCTTATTTATTTTTATTTCAAATTCTTTTTCTATACATGAAATACATCCCTCTATATAGCATAGTTTACATTTAGCCCTTTTTTCTTTACTAGGATACCATCTACATTTAAAACACTGGTTACTATCTAATCCTTTATTCTTTTCAAAACTATGGTTACATTCTTCTTCTATATTTACAAAGGTATTTGCTTGTATTTCTCCTAAGTCTAATTTTTCTAATCCTATCTCATTTATTAATTCCTCTTCTTCTGATTCTGAGGTGTCTGTTTGAATTTTTTCTTCTATATCTACACTTACTATAGAATATATACTTTCATTATCTGACATATATTCATCTACATTTATTAAAGTTTCTTGAAAATCTTCTATTAATTGAGAATTTCTTGTTTTATTATTAATTCTTTTTGGGCAAGTATTTGCTAAATGTTCTACACTTCCACAAGTAAAACACTCTAGTTTGTTTTTATAGTTTCTTTCTGTTCTATATTTTCTAACATGTCTATTTTTATCTAGGTATGGTTTTCTAGCGGATGATTTTCTAAGATAATAATTTTTTCTATTGTATCTTCGATTATATTGAGGTTTATATTTTCTATAATTTTTCTTTTTATATTCATCTTTATCATAACTTTGCGTTGTATATACCGTTGATCTACAAAAACTCATATTATTCTGTTTTAATTGTTTTTGTATTTGTATATGGGTACATTTTTCTTGTAATATGTCCATTATATGTTGTATTTTATGTCCTATGGACCATTTTGTGTTTGGATTTTGTATTACCCCATCTCTTTTATACCATCGTTCTTCTATTTCTCTTCCTAAAACCCCTGGTAGTTTATTGAATAATTTTTTACCTAAGTCTTGATCGAAAGCATTCCCACTAATAGTACAATAATAAAAATAATCATTTAAAAACTTTTTAATATGAAACCAACTACTTATACTTAATTGTTCTAACTTTATTAAAGCATTCTTCTGTAATACTACTAATCCACTATTTGGATCTTCACCTGTAATTAGGCTATGTATCTTATTTGTAAAATTATAAGGATTAGGTCCCATTGCTATTAAGGTTTGAAAATCTTGGGGAAATTCTACCTTATAAGCTTCCCATAATCCCTTTGTTGATTCTCCTAAGAAAGTCTCCATATACTTATACATTGTTTCTGCATCCGTGTCGTTATAAGTTTTTATAAAGTCTGCTACTACTATTCCTTTCCATAAATCTATTACTGAGTTCCACATTTGTGGATCATGAGCTGCTATATTTAATATTTTACCCTTACTTCCTCCTTCTTGTAATCTTATCGGTTCTTCTATAGGCATTCTTTTTCCTGATGGTTTTACATTTTCTATTTCTGTTTCTTGGTCTATTCTATATACCCTTCTTCTAGGTACATTTCCTGTACTAGTATCTACTGTACTTTGGTGATTTGTTCTCTGAAATGGACTAGGACTAGAACTGGTTGACTCCATTAATTCTTTTAAACTTATTGATGATTCAGTTTCTATTTCTTCATAACTGTCTTGTATTTCTTCGAAAATCTCGTCAAATTTATCAGATTTGTGTTGCAAAATATTTTCTTTTCTATATCCCCAATTGTCTGTTCTTAATTCACATTTTTTAAAATGTTTTTCTGTTTCTTTTAAGGTTAATTTTCCAAGTTTACACCCTTTACATGAAAAAGTCTTATTTTTATTCTCTTTAACTAATTCTCTTGCCTTTTCTAAGGCTATATCTACTTCAAATTCGTCTTGTATTATTTCAATATTCATAAAATCGGTTTCTTCTACCGTACTTTCAGTTTCATCATTTATTTCTTTATGGGTAGAATAGTTATAATCAGTAAACCTAATTGAAGTTTCTCCCTTTGAGTTAGTATACATCAAATGAGTTTCTGGTTTTAATATTTTTGGTTTTGCGAAATCTTCTAAATTCCATTCTAATCCAGCATATTCTTCTGGGCTTATCTTAATAGGTTTTATTAATTTTATTCCTTTATTTCCCATTACTTCAACTACATCTTCTATTTTAATTTTAAATTTTGTATTACTATTAGTTGCCATTTTTCCTATAAAACCTACACATGCAAGTAAATTATTTCCTGTATTCATTTCTTCATAACCTTTTGTCTGTATTCCTATTTTAATATTTTTTCCGAATTCTGCCATATTTATCATAAAGTCTGGACTAATATAAAATATTCCTCCATTATTGGTCATGTCTACTTCTGTTAAACCTATTATTGATTTCTTTCTATCTGACCATCTGTCATCATATACTACGACTAGTACTTTAGTTCCTAAGTTTTTTCTAGTTAGTCCTTTTAATCCAATTACTATTAATCCCATATGCATTAAATTCTTTTTATAATTTTTTATTTGTCTTACTGCTTCTGGATCGATTAAATTTAAAGTTGCAATTTTATTTCCTATAGCTGATAACTGTTCTTCTCTATAATGTCTATATAACTGAGAATTATTTGAAAAATATCCTGTATTATATAATATTTTTGGGTTAAGTAAATTTAGTTGATTTTGTTGAAAAATTTGTATATCTTTATCTATATCTATTATTTCATCCAATTGTTGATTATCTTCTTGTCTTCTTTTAGTTAAAATTCTTGATAATATATTATTACCTATTCTATTTTCTGAAAAATTTATTCTTGATCTTTCTTCGTTTCTTGTTCTTGACCCACTTGAAAAAAGGTCCATTTTTGAGATTTTCTTATTCTAAGTTTGTCTTTTTGTGGTGTTATTTCTACTCTTTTTAATTGTTCTATTAAATCGTCTACTTTTGTTAAATTTTCTAATTTTGGATTTTGTGCTTCGGTTTTTATAATTTTTACCTCTTTTTCTTTAATAATTATATCTAATTTTTTATTAATTTCTAAAAGTAATACTATTAGAGTATTATTTTGCTTGATTATTGTTTGATCCGCTTTACTTTGAGGAATATAACTAGTAAGTCCTTCTGGATTAGGCTGAAGTCGTTCTGTAAATTTTAAAGCAATATCATATATTGGATCTATTTCTTTTTGTAAATCGTTCATGAAAGAGCAATTTCTTTTATTGTGTCTATATTTTCTTTTAAAGTATCTATTTCTCTTTTTAATATTTCTACTTGATGTGTTATCTTTTCTACTAATTTAGTGGTTTCTTTTTCTATTTCTTTAGGTTTTTCTGTAATACTTTTAATTAATTTTTCTATTTCGTTTTTTGTGGGTATTTTTTCTAAGCTAAACTTATTATTTAGGAATTGTATTTTCCGGACTATTTCTAGTTCTTGCGATTTTAAGAAATCAGAATTTTGTTCTAATTTTACTAACAACTTTCTTTGTTTATCTTGTGTGGCTTCTACTATTTCTAGCGCTGTTATCACCTTTTTATTATTTTCTTGAGTTTTTTCACTAAGGTTAATTATTAGATCTATAAGGGTATTATATTGTTTATCTTCAGTGTGTAATATATGTTCTCCACTACTGAAATTACACTTTATTACAGAGTTGTGTTTTAGTATTCTATATTTCTTTTCTGGATATATTCTTAAATCTAGGTATTCTAAGTTCTTTAATTTATCTATTTTGTTTAACCTAGTGGTATCCAAACTCTTCGACTCTTATAAAATTTAAACCTTTGTTCTTCTGAATATATTTCTCCTTCTAAACCTTGTATTTCCCAGTCTAAAGCTGATATAGTTTCTTTATTAATACTACGCTTTATTATATGGCTTGATTCTCTATGAACTAGTTTTGAGTTTTCTATTTGCTTAGCTAATTCTAAAGTTGATGTTAATAGAGCTTTTGTTTTTTCTAATAGTTTCTTTAATTCCCTTTTTCTTTGTAAGCTTCTATCTAGTATCCAGTAATTAAAAGATATTTGTTTAGTTGTGGGGTGTTGTCTTGTCATTAATTATATTTTATCCTAAAGGGATATACCTAATCTTATTTCTAATTGTTCTGAGGTAATTCTTTTCTTGTTCTATTTCGAAATTTGTTCTTACAATTTCCGAAAAAAGGTGATTTTTAAAATCTGTTGTATTTAAGGTGATTTCCGAAATTTGTATTATTTTGAGAGTGAATATATTATGTTATTTTGCCAACACAATTCGATCATTTGATCGCTTTTAAATCAAAAGATCAGTACGGACTCTATTTGGCACCAAAAGAAGTTGTAGATAATGTGTTTCGCATTATAGAACAAATAGGTTGCGATCAACTAATGATTGGAGGGAGAGAAAAGTACAAGTAGCTGGAGGAAAAATCTTGGGTTGATAAAGTTGAAGAGGAGGAGATCTCAGTGCCTAGTTGGGGTGAGCATCCATTATTTCAGTATGGTATTTATGAATTGCGGTTCGAATTTCGTATATCAATTAATGCATATCAAATACCGTACTGAAATAGTTCGATAAGTTTCGATATTTTTTATTTGGTTCGACATGATTTTGGTACGGTTTCTATATTCCACCGTCCCTATTTAACGTGCATATGACAAGCAGTGGCACTGTCCACTGGTGATTCAGTGAAGGAGTGGAAATTTGCATACCATATTCGGTAAATAAACACCCACATACATACGAAGCATACAAAATTAGAATAGCACATGTACATTAGAGGTTATTCTGATTCGCACGCAGGCATCATTTTCTATGATAAAACTAAGGAAGCGAGACAAAAATATGTACTAGGAGTGAGATATAAAAATCTTTGCACTATTGATCTGTTTGGTAACTTAAGATTCTAATACTTCTTAGAATGGTTGAGAGTATGAAGAAAGTTAAAAAACTCGATGTTTTCTGTTGGTTACAAGAATGTCATTGGAGCTCAAAGGGCTTCTTGGCATATTATGTCTTCCATATATAATTCGGTATTTCGGTATACAGAAATATCAAAACTTCAATACTGAGGACCGTACCAAAATATCGAATGACTAAAAATTAATACTGAATAAATCGATACCGAAATACCGAATGGATTCGGTCTGGTTTAGAATTCAATTTTTTAAAAATTTTATGCCCAGTACCCCTAGTACCCACGACATCTATTTGGGACAACTTTGATATTTCAAAATCTCATATTCAAGTTTCAAATTGGAATATGTGGCAACTAAATTGCATAGTGAGTCTCCTATCCTTAAACTTGAATCAAAGGATATTGAATCTAAAGTAAATTTCTGGAGGAATGTTGTTGTATGCGATATTTTGGGTGCTTACCCTCAATTTGCAGTGATCAAGGTTTCATCCAAAGGCTATGGGCAAAATATGGACTGATTATGGGCAAAATAGAGACTAAATAAAATAGTGATGCTGAAAAATGAAATTATCCTTGTCAGATTTGACAACGAAATGGAAAAAAAATAAAGTAGTACAAGAGGGAATATACCATTTTGATAATAAGCCTTTCATTGTGAAAGCTTGGAGTCTCGTGAAGGAGTTGCACACTAAGCCAATCTGGGTCAAATTATTGGATTTCAAGTACTGGAGTGCAAAAGAATTGAGTAAAATAGGTAGCTTAGTGGGAAAGCCTCTAACGGTTGATCAGAACATTGAGAAAATAGTTGGGCTTAGTTTTTCTAGGCTACTGATGGAAGTGAACATAGATGTTGCTCTTATAGAAGTGATGATGTTCATGAATGAGAAGGGCAGTGTTGTTGAACAAAAAGTCTTATATGATTGGAAGCCTACTCTTTAGAAGTTCTCCAACAAGTATGGGCACTCTGAAGAGGTTTGTAGGAAGAAGAATCCTCAAAAACCAGTCCAAAAGAAGAAGGATCAGGGCAGCAGGATCAAAAAATCCTGAGAAGCAATCTTCTAGTTCAATTATTTATAGATCTCAAGCTGTTGAAAAAAGGTCTACTGCTCCAAGCATGTTATCCAAAGCAAGTGGTAAAAATGGTGGGTATGTTAAACCTCTAAAAACAGGGAGAAACCAACAAGTCAACGATCAACAAGTAGTGTAAGGCAACTCTTTTCAAGTACTGAACATAACTGGTACCAGTGAATAAAGCAACAAGGTAGCATGTGAAAATGGAAGAGGCTTGATCATTCATCATTCCTTATTCAGGAAATGGTTAACTATCTAGCATGGAATGTCAAGAGAGGTAAAGCTCTTCTGCAATGATGAAAGAGCATGTCTGATTGGTCTGCTGGAAACTAAACTAAAATAGGATAAAGTATAAAAAGTTATAAAAAGATAGTTTAGTGGCTGGAACTATGCCACTAATCTAAACACACATTATAATGGTAAGATTGTTGTGATTTGGAGACCTGATTATTATAAGGTAACACCTATAAATATGACTGCACATGTGCTGGCATGTAAGGTATACTATATTCCTCTTATTTGGAGTGTCCTCTGCGTATGCTTTTAACACTAAGGAGGAAAAAAGAGGATTGCGGGAGTATTTTGAGAACCAACTAGTAGCTTTACTAGTCCTTCGTTGGTTATTGGTGACTTCAACTCTGTGTTAACTACGGAGGACTTAATAAGAGGAAATCCTGCTAAAGTAGTGGATTTTAATAATGTATAGAAGTATGTGGTCTAATAGAACTACCTAATCAAGGGTATAGGTATCATGAAATGATAGACATACTGATCAAATGATCTATTCAAAGATAGATTGGGCATTTATTAATAGTAAATGGCTTGATTCAATACCTGAATGCAAAGAAATGTTCCTTTTTGAGAATATTAATGATCATTGTCCAGTGAAAGATTTGTTGCAATGAGAGACCTAGAGGTAAGAAATCATTCGAGTTTTGCAATGTATGGGCTCAACATTCATAATTCCTGAAGCAGGTTAGGAGGGGTTTGAATACACTGAAGGTCGCAAGATGTTGAAGGTGCTGAGAAAATTAAAGCTCTAAAAGATATTTTTACGAAACTTTAACAAAATTTTCTTTAGGAACATTGGATCTGAAGCTAAGGAGGATAAGGATGCCTTATTACAAGTCTAGAACCATCTACAACAAAATCCAACATACTCAAATTTGCAGCAGGAAGAGCATCACAAGTACCAAAAGTTTAGCCACTGTCACGACCTATTTCCATAATGAGTCATGATGGCGCCCAACAGCATTGCTGGGCAAGCCCAAGCGGAAATTACCAAACAAGTCCTTATTTCACTTTTACCGATTAATTGCAAAAAATATTCCTTAAAGTAAGATTTGAACAAAGCAATAACCAATAACGTGTTAAAATAAATTATACAAATCCCCGAAATAAAAGTCTACCAATGTGTGTGCCAAGACCTGGTGTCACAAGTTGTGGGCAACTAGTAGAATATACAAAAGATTCAATCTATCCTACTGTCCGAAGTAGAATAGACAGAAAAAATAATAAGAAAGACTTCTTCAAGCGGGTGAACGGCATGGGAAGGGAAAGCAGCTCACCGTAAAAGTCTTAAAATTCGCTCAGGGATGCGTACCAGACTGATAGCCGAATACACCTATCTCAGATCCTGTACAACTAAGTTACGCACATTATGCCAAGGTCAACGACCCGATCCAACATAAAATAAACTATGCACTGTCAGAGGGTCGAATGGCGCGAATCATAGATGCATCTATTCATACCGAGGCGATCGGCCCGATCCACAAATATCAAGTAATATCAAGTACACACATGAAGGTGCATTTATATTCAAATAAATTCATGCAAGGGCTCAACAAGTGTATATGCTCACTTTTATTCCTTTCCAAGTTTTCTAGCATATCCTAAGTGATCGCATTAGCAAGAAAACATTGAAGTATTCACAAATATAGCATGATGTGGGTCCTAGACTACTCGGACAATTGACATCATAGTAGTTACGTACAGACTCTCGCCACCTAGTGCATACGTAGCCCCCGCATTTAGTAACAAATTACTCAATTATTATACCTATGTGGACAATTCCCTCTTACAAGGTTAGAAAGGAGACTGACCTCGCTCCAAAGTGCAATTCCAATACCAAGAACGATTCCAAGCCCTCAATTCGGAGTCGAACGATCCCAAGCTAGTTAAATAAAGTAGGAACTAATCAATATAGACTCACAATATCGAATTCTAGCTATTTAAGGAATTTTCCAACCTTTATCAAAAGTTTCGTAAAATTCGATCCCGAGCCCACGTGCCCGGATTTCGAAATTTTTCGAAGGAAGTTGTTCCCTATAACCTAAGGATCGATAAGATATGATTTTTAATTTATTCCATAGCATTTTTGGTGGTTAAAACTAACTTTTACTAAAACCCTAGGTTTTTTCTCTAACCCCATGATTTCACCTTAATACTTGTTTTTAATCTACCTAAGATATAATTATTAAACTGGAAATAGGTAGAACACACTTACCTTAAGATGCTAGGTGAAGACCTTCTCTCAATACCTCTAAAATCGCCAATGGAAGAGTGAAAAAGTGATAAAAAGACTTAGAACTCGTATTAAAAGAACCTCACTGCCTCAGGGATTTCTGCATCTATGGTCTCGGGGCCGGATCTGCGGTCCTGCATTTGCGAAAAATGGACCACATCTGCAAAATGGGCTAAAAAGGCTGGGACCGCTTCAGCGGTCTTGAGGCCGCTACTGTGGCTTGGGAATCGCTTCTGCGGTTCCTGCCCTGGCCTGCCCTGGGCCACTTCTACGGTCCACCAACCGCAGGTGTGGTTATGACGGAAGCAGCAACTTCTTCTCAACAAATTTTACATCACTCGAGCCTCGTCTGATTGACGCTCAAGGCTCCCGGGCCCCGCTCGAACATACTGACAAGTCTGAAATCACGAGACTAACGTACTCGAACCTTCGGAACGCCCGAAATAATGCTAAATCTAGGAATCACCCCCTAAAACCAAGTGAATAAAACTTATGAACTTCAAGTTCTTAATTTTCCTCTAATGGGCCAAAACGCCCTTAAACTACTCGGATTGACACCAAATTTTACAGACAAGTCTTAAATGATATTTCGGACTTGTACCGAGCTTTGGAACCAACATACAATCTTGATACCTATGAAATCAATCATTAATTAGTTTCTTTAAATCCTTAAAACTTCAGATTAATAATTTCTAATAAAAATTCATTACTTGGACTAGAAACCTCGGAATTCGATTCTGGGCATATGCCCAGGTCCCATATTTTCCTACAGACCCTCTGGGACCATCAAATCACGAATCTGAGTCCGTTTGCTCAAAATGGTAACTAAGGTCAAACTTATCTTTTTAAGAAAATCCTAAGGAATCAAATGGGAATATTTCAGTCAAAACTCTTCCAAAACCCGAATCAACCGTCACGCAAGTCATAAATTAGCTAAAGCAAGCACGGGGAGTTTTATTTAAGGGAACGTGGTTCTAAAAGGCAAAACGACTAGTCGGATCGTTACATTTTTCACCTCTTAAATAAACTTTCATGCTCGAAAAGACATAGGGAAGTACCTGAGCTGCTGAATAAATGAGGATATGTGCTCCACATGTCCTCCTCGGACTCCTCGGTCGCCTCCTCGACTGGTTGTCCCCTCCACTGGACCCTCACCGTAGAAATCCTCTGGAACCTCAACTAGCGATCATGTCTATCAATAATAGCAATTGGCTCCTCCTCATAACCCAAACTCTCATCCAGCTGAATAGTACTAAAGTCTAACACGTGGGACAAGTCGTCATGATACTTCCAAAGCATTGATATGTGAAAAAATGGATGAACTCCCGATAAGCTAGGGAGGTAAAGCAAGCTCATAGGCAACCTCCCCAACTCACTTCAACACCTCAAAGGGACCAATAAACCTTGGGCTCAACTTGCCCTTCTTCTCGAACCTCATAATGCCCTTAATTGGCGAGACTTTCACGAGAACCTTCTCGCCAACCATGAATGATACATCACGCGCCTTCTGTTCTGCATAACTCTTTTGTCTAGACTGAGTTGTGTGAAGCCTCTCCTGGATCAACTTTACCTTGTCCAAGGCATCCTGTACCAAATCTGTACCATATAACTTAGCCTCACCAGGCTCGAACCACCCGATAGGAGAACGACAACGACGACCATATAAAGCCTCGTATGGAGCCATCTCAATGCTGGACTGATAGCTGTTGTTATATGCAAATTCCGATAAGGGCAAGAACTGATCCCACTACCCTCCAAGGTCAATCACACATGCCCTGAGCATGTCTTCCAAAATCCGAATTGTCCGCTTCGACTGCCCGTCGGTCTGAGGATGCAATACTGTGTTGAGCTCTACACGGGTCCCCACCTCAGTTTGAATAGCTCTCCAAAAATGGGAAGTGAACTGAGGGCCTCTGTCTGATATGATGAAAACCGGCATACCGTGCAACCGGACTATCTCCCGAATGTAGATCTGAGCATACCTCTCTGCTGTATAAGTATTTGCCACTGGAATGAAGTGGGCCGACTTGGACAACCTATCCACAATGACCCATACCGAATCAAACTTCCACAAAGTCCTTGGAAACCCAACTACAAAATCTATTGTGATGCCCTCCCATTTCCACACTAGTATATAGGCATATACTAAAGTAGGCCACCCGGCCTCTGGTGTTCATACTTGACCTACTGGCAATTCAAACACCTAGATACATACTCCACTATGTCTTTCTTCATCCTCTACCACTAATAATGCTGCCTCAAGTCACGGTACATCTTTGTAGCACCCGGATGAATAGAGTACCGCGAACTGTGAGCCTCCTCTAGAATACTCTCCCTCACACCATCAACATTAGGAACACATAAATGACCCTGGAGTCGCAAAACACCATCCTCGCCAATAGAAACCTCTTTGGCACCTCCCTGAAGTATTGTCTCTCTGAGAACCACCAAATGTGGATCATCGAACTGTGAGGTCTTGATATGACCCAATAATGAGGACTGAGCAACCACACACGCAAAAACTCGGTTGGGCTCTGAAATGTCCAACCTCACAAATTTGTTAGCCAAGGATTGAATGTCCAAAGCTAGTGGCCTCTCCGCCGTTGGAATGAATACCAAGCTACCCATAGTCTCCGCCTTTCTGCTCAAGGCATCCGCGACCACATTTTCCTTGCCCGGATGATAAAGAATAGTGATGTCATAATCCTTCAGTAACTCAAGCCACTTGTGCTGTCTAAAATTAAGATCCCTCTTCTTGAATATATGCTGCAAGCTGCGATGAACAGTATAAACCTCACATGATACCCCATACAGATAATATCTCCATATCTTAAGATCATGAACAATCGCGACCAACTCTAGATCGTGCACAGGATAATTCTTCTCATGAACCTTCAGCTGACGCGAATCATGTGCAATAACTCACCCCTCCTGCATCAATACATATCCCATGCCAATGCGTGAAGAATCGCAATATACCGTATACCTCCCCGAGCCCGAAGGCAATACAAGAACAGGTGTTGTAGTCAAAGCTGTCTTGAGCTTATGAAAGCTCTCCTCACAACCATTAGACCAATGGAAAGGAGCACCCTTCTGGGCCAATCTAGTCAAAGGTGATGCAATAGATGAAAAGCACTGCACGAATCGTCTGTGGTAACTTGCTAACCCCAGGAAACTCCTGATCTCGGTCACTGAGGTAGGGCGTGGCCAACTCTAAAATTCCTCGATCTTTTTGGGATCCATCTTAATACCCTCTCCTGACACAACATGCCCTAAGAATTCCACTGACTCTAGCCAAAAGTTGCACTTGGAGAACTTAGCATATAGCTTCTGCTCTCGCTAGGTCTGAAGCACTACTCTCAAATGCTGCTCGTGCTCCCCTAGGCTACGTGAGTATATCAATATATCGTCAATGAAGACGATGACAAATGAATCAATATAAGGCCTGAATATCCGATTTATTAAGTCCATAAATGTTGTTGGGGAATTTGTCAAGCCAAAGGACAACACCTAAAACTCATAATGGCCATATCTAGTTCGGAATGCAGTCTTCGGAACATCCGAGTCCCAAATCTTCAGCTGATGGTACCCTGACCTCAAGTCTATCTTAGAGAACACCCTGCAACTGGTCGAACAAATCATCAATACGAGGCAACATATACTTGTTCTTGATGGTAACTTTGTTCAACTAGTGGTAATATATGCACATACGCAAAGTCCCATCCTTCTTCTTCACAAATAACACTGGTGCACCCTAAGGTGATACACTAGGCCTAACAAACCCCTTTGCCAACAACTCCTCAAGCAGCTCCTTCAACTCCTTCAACTCCTTAGGAGACATACGGTACGGTGGAATAGATATAGGATGGGTGCCTGGAGCCAAATCGATACAAAAATCAATATCACGATTTGGTGGCATGCCAAAAAGATCAAAAGGAAACACATTGGCGAACTCTCAAACTACGGGAACTGAATCAATCATTGGGGACTCTGTTGTGGTGTCCCGAACATAAGCTAGATAAGCCAAACAACCCTTCTCAACTATATGTCGAGCTGTCAAGAAATAAATAACCCGACTAGGGGTATCAACTGTGGAACCCTTCCACTCCAACCTCACAAAACCCTAGCATCACTAGTGAAATAGTCTTGGCATAGCAATCTAGGACGGCGTGATATGGAGATAACCAATCTATGCCGAGGATGATCTCAAAATTGATCATATCAAGCAACAAGAGATCTGCTCTAGTCTCAAAACCATAGAATGTGACCACACATGACCGGTAGATCTGATCCGCAACCACAGAATCACCCATAGGAGTAGACACATGAACAGGAGTGCCCAAAGGCTCATGAGAAATAACTAGGAAACGAGCAAACAGGGATGATACATATGAATAAGTAGACCCTGGATCAAATAATACCGAAGCATATCTACAACCAACGGAAATAATATTTGTGATGATAGCATCTAAGGCCAATGCATCTGGCCTAGCCGGAAGGGCATATAATCTGGCTGGAACGCCGGCTGGCTGGCCCCTACCTGGCTGAGCAGTAGCTAGCTAACCTCTCCCTACCTGACCTCCACCTCTAGGACGGCCCCTACCAGTCTGCCCTCCATCTCTAGGTGGTTGGGCATCTGGTGCTGAAATCTTGGGTTGTTAACCCTGCTGCACTGCCTTGCCCCGAAATCTGGGGTAGTATCTCTTCATGTGACCAGGGTCTCTGCACTTAAAATAACTATGCAGTGCAGTGACTTGCTACACTGATGGCTAACTCTAATAACCCGTAGATCCACTCGAATATGCCTGGATGGCCGGTGGACGGTATGAACTCTCCGGCATATCACTGAAAGGGGAACCAGAAGAACCCTAGGGACCTGAATACCCACTGGAGGAACCCTGAATTGTTGGCAGGCGATAAGAACTCTATGGCTTGGCGCTAAAATAGGGGCACGCTAGAGCACCCCGAGCAGGTGGTGGTGTTGAATATGGGGACATGCTAGGTTCACCCCTCCCAAAGTAACCTCTACCCCTAACCGGGACACCTCTGAACTCTCCAGAGAATCTAGCCCTCTTATCCTGCTGCATCCGCTCTCTACCCCTCTGGTGATATCCCTCAATCCTGCGAGCAATATCTACCACTAGCTGATACTCTATACCCATCTCCACCTCTCAGGCTATGCCAGATCGAATATCGGGGTGCAACCCTGCAATAAACCTCCGCACTCTCTCTATATCTGTGGAAAGTATCATGAGTGCATGGCGAGACAACTCTATAAACCTCACCTCATAATCAGTCACAAACATTTGTCCCTGCTCAAGATGCTCAAACTGATACCGTAGCTCTTCTCTCTCAGAGGGTGGAATGTACCTATCTAGGAATAAGTGTGCGAACTGATGCCAAGTGATGGGAGGAGAACCTACTGGCCTACCAAGAACATCGGACTGCCCCCATCTATGGGCCCTGCCCTCAAGCTGAAAAGTAGTGAAGTCAACTCTAGGCAACTCCAATATCCTCATGTTGTGCAGTCTATCCCTGCACCTGTCAATGAAGTCCTGGGCATCCTCATAACGCTCGCCCCGAATACTGAAGGGTGCAGCCTAGTCCATCTATCCAATAACTTCTACGGATCGCCATCCGCAACTGGCTTGGGCTAGGGTGCCACTACAGCAACTGGCTGAGCCTCATCCGTGGGTAATGCACCCGGAGTCTGATACACTGCAGTTGCATGACCAGGAGCCTGAGCAGTAGGGGTCTGTGCTCCCTCTCCTTCTTGTGATATAGCTGGATTTACTGGAAATAAACCAGCCTGAGTCATAGAATCCATGAACCATAGCATACGGCCCATGACCTCCTGAAATCCCGGTGCCGTCATAAAGTCTGTCGGGGTAGGCTCAGCTACGGATGCCTCGCCCTACTCCTCGATAATAGGATCTCCCACGGGATCTGTTGGTGGTATCACTAGAATAACTATGGGATGCCTTCGTCCCCTACCACGGACTGGTGCTCTCCCTCGGTATCTAGCAATAGGGGAAGTAGTTCCGCCTGGGTGTGGAACATCAGTCGTGCGTGTCCTCACCATCTGTGAGAGAATAGAAGAGGGAAATTTAGTATACCAACCATTGCACAATAGGAAATGAATAAAGAGTAGTTTTTCCTAATGCCATATAGCCTCTCGAAGATAAATACAGATGTCTCCGTACCGATCTACAAGACTCTATTAGGTTCGCCCATGACTTGTGAGACCTATGTGAACCAAGTGCTCTGATACCATGTTGTCATGACCCATTTCCATAATGACTCGTGATGGCACCTAACACCATTGTTGGGTAAGCCCAAGCGGAAATTACCTAACAAGTCCTCATTTTACTTTTACCAATTAATTGCAAAAAAGATTCCTTAAAGTAAGATTTCAACGAAGCAATAATGTGTCAAAATAATTATACATATCCCCAAAATAAAAATCTACCAATGTGTATGCCAAGAACTGGTGTCACAGGTTGTGGGTAACTAGCAGAATATACAAAAGAATCAATCTATCCTACTGTTTGAAGCAAAATAGACAAAAACAAATAATAAGAAAGACTTCTTTAGGCGGCTGAACGGTATGGGAAGGGAAAGCAGCTCACCGTGGAAGTCTCAAAATCCGCTCAGGGATGCGCACCAGACTGATAGCTAGATACACCTGCCTCAGATCATGTATAATTAAGTACAGAAGTATAGTATAAGTATATAAATAATATGTACCCAGTAAGAATCCCGTCTAATCTAGAAGAAGTAGAGACGAGAGGTCGACTTGATACTTACTAGGGTCAAATAATATAACAAGGTGTTTATGCTAAGCACGGAAGTAAAAATTAATCAACAGTTTGTAGCAAGAGGTAATAGATCATGTTCTGAACAATTTAGCAGTTAACCGGTTACATTTCAAGTAATGAACAGGATAAGTCATGAATAAGATTCCACATAGATATCATGCGCACATTATGCCGAGGTCGACGGCCCGATCCAACAGAAAATAAATTGTGCATTGCCAGAGGATCGAATGGCGCGAACCATAGATGCACCTATTCATACTGAGGCGATCGTCCTGATCCACAAATATGAAGTAATATCAAGAACACACACGAAAGCACATTTATATTCAAATAAATTCGTGCTAGGGCTCAACAAGTGTATATACTCACTTTTAT
Organism: Nicotiana glauca; assembly: GCA_026770625.1. Taxonomy (NCBI): domain Eukaryota; kingdom Viridiplantae; phylum Streptophyta; class Magnoliopsida; order Solanales; family Solanaceae; genus Nicotiana; species Nicotiana glauca. The sequence continues at coordinate 89,651 of MU666887.1, forward strand.
TCCTTTCCAAGTTTTCTAGCATATCCTAAGTGATCGCATTAGCAAGAAAACATTGAAGTATTCACAAATATAGCATGATGTGGGTCCTAGACTACTCGGACAATTAACATCACAGTAGCCACGCACAGACTCTCTTCACCTAGTGCATACGTAGCCACCGCATTTAGTAGGAAATTACTCAATTATTACACCTATGGGGACAATTCCTCTTACAAGGTTAGAAAGGAGACTCACCTCGCTCCAAAGTGCAGTTCCAATACCAAGAACAAGTCCAAGCCCTCAATTCAGACCCGAACGATCCCAAACAAGTTAAATAAAGTAGGAACTAGTCAATATAGACTCACAAGATCGAATTCTAGCTATTTATGCAATTTCCCAACCCTTAACACAAGTTTCCTAAAATCCGACCCCGAGCCCACGTGCCCGAATTCCAAAATTTTTCAAAGGAAGTTGTTCCCTATAACCTAAGGATCGATAATATATGATTTCTAATTTATTCCATAGCAATTTTTGTGGTTAAATCTAACTTTTACTAAAACTCTAGGTTTTTGCTCTAACCCCATAATTTTACCTTAATACTAGTGTTTAATCTACCTAAGACATAATTATTGAACTAGAAATAGGTAGAACACACTTACCTCAAGATGTTAGGTGAAGACCTTCTCTCAAAAGCTCTAAAATCGCCAATGGATGAGTGAAAAACTGATATGACTTAGAACCCGTATTAAATGAACCTCACTGCTTCAGCGATTTCCGTATATGCGGTCAGGGGGCCGCATCTGCGAGAAATGGACCGCATCTGCTTAACGGGATAAAAGAGCTGGGAACGCTTCTGCGGTCTTGAGGCCGCATCTGCGGAGCCACTTCTGCGGCTTGGGAGTCGCTTCTACGGTTCCTGTCCTGGCCTGGCCTGGGCCGCTTCTGCAATGACAGAACCACTTCAGTGATCTCGCACCTGCGGTCCACCAAGCAGGTGTGGTTATGATAGTAGCAGCAGCTTCTGCTCTTCTCAAAAATTTTTACTTCACTCGATCCTCGTTCGATTGATGCTCGGAGCTCCCGGGCCACGCCCGAATATACAGACAAGTCTAAAATCACGAGACGGACCTACTTGAACCTTAGAAATGCCCGAAACAATGCTAAATCTTGTAATTACCCCCTAAAACCAAGTGAATCAAACTTAAGAACTTCAAGTTCTTAATTTTACTTTAACGGGCCAAAACGCCCTTAAACTACTCGGATTGATACCAAATTTTACAGGCAAGTCTTAAATAATATTTTGGACATGTACCGTGATTCAGAACCAACATATGAGCCCGATACCTATGAAATCAATCATAATTAGTTTCTTTAAATTCTTCAATCTTCCGGTTAATAATTTCTAATAAAAATTCATTACTCGGGTTAGGAACCTCGAAATTTAATTCCGGACATATGTTCTGGTTCCATATTTTCTTACGGACCCTCCGAGACCGTCAAATTATGAATTCGGGTCCGTTTACTCAAAATATTGACTTAGGTCAAACTTAGCTTTTTAAAAAAATCCTAAGGAATCAAATGGGCATATTTCACTCCAAACTCTTCCAAAATTCGAACCAACCATCCCCGCAAGTTGTAAATTAGCTAAAGCAAGAACGGGAAGTTTTATTTAAGGGAACGGGATTCTAAAAGGCAAAATGACCAGTCGGGTCATTACAGCCACTCCCCTTAATTAGCTGAGGTTTATTTACAACAAAAAAGTAAAACAACATGGATAAAGTTAGGGGATGATGATACAAGATACTTTTATTCAGTTATCAAACATAACATGCTTCATCAGGCAATTACTCAGTTATTCAGTTAATTAGTCTTAGAGGCTCTAGCATATTTCAATAGTGTATCGGGATTAGTGGCCAATATGAACAAATCTAGCATGTTATGACAGGCATTGATGATCAATTGAAGGAAACTCTTCTAAGTAGTACAAGTTTTTTCCTAGGTACTTTCCCTATAAGGTACCTTGGTTTACCATTATCACCTAAAAAGTGGAGCAAGCTGGAATGTTATTATCTTATTCAGAAGTTAAAAGTAAAATTAAATTCAGCTATGCTAAGCAGGTGTCCTATGTAGGGAGGCTTCAAGTGGTTACTACAGTGTTATTCTCTATTCATAGCTTCTGGGGGACAGTCTATTACTACCTTAGTGTATTATGAATGAAGTTTATAAATTGGAGAGAGTATTTGTGGGGTGGCTCGGCTGAGAAGAAAAAGTTATCACTGGTAGCTTGGGAGAAAGTGTGCTTGCCACAGAAATATAGAGGTCTCGATATTAAAATCTGTAGGAGATGAAACAGAGCTTCAGTTGGAAAATTACTATGATAACTAGTCGTGAAAAAGGACTCCCTATGGATCGAATGGGTTTATGGGATCTATATGAAGTCTGATTCAAATATTTGGACCACATGATTCCATAGGATTGTAGTTGGTATTAGAGAAACTAAACTCTCTAAAGGAGGAGATGGAGAGCTGGTATCAAGGTGACAACTAGAAGTTGTGTGCCAATAGGGACTACTATATCACAAGGAATTATATAGCCATTAAAAGTGCTCACGGGAGACTGCTAATATATGATCTTCTTTGGAATGAAATAGCTCGACCAAAACATAGGATCATCATGTGGCTTGTTGCTCAAGGAAGACTGCTCACGAAGGACAGGCTAAATACTCTTCACATACATGTGGATTACGACAAATACAGTTTATGTGATGATCAAGCAATGGAAACAAATCAACACTTGTTTGTGTATTGTCCATGGTCCAAAGTTGTTCGAGACACTCTTATGCACCGGGCGTGAATTTAAATGCAACTAAGAGATATACAAAGAGTTTTGTACATAATTAAAAGGAAAAGATGGTAGCATGTTAAGAAGGAGGTTGTAGCTGCACTACGGCAGCAATATTATATCATATTTGGAAAGCCAGGAACTGGAAAAATTTTAGGAATATAAATGTAATGTGGAGAGTATTGTAACGCAGATTAAAAAAGAGTTTGGAGATAGGACCTGCTTAAACAAACTAGGAAAGGGCAGAGAAGTAGTGAATTGATTCAAAGTTGTTGTGTAATTAGAGGTATTCTGAGGCCTGATCCAGAGCTTCCTCCTAATAAGGAAGTTTTCGATTCGAGGTGATTTATAGGTGTACTCTTACTTCTTGTTATCAATAGTAATTCACAGTATTATCAAAAATAAAACTTAAGATTGGGGGTAGCTTTTGGCCAATTTTTGCAATCACTTCTCATTTATATTGAGATATGTAGACCATACCGTCATAGCCAAATGTTAGATCAATGAAAATCAATAGTTCATGATAGCGAGATAAGATTGATATAGAAAAATTATTTTCTTTCGTTTCTTTTCATTCCATGACGTAGATTCAATAAACTAAGTATTTTCTTTTCCTAAAATAGAAAAAGTATTTTTTTCCAATAAAACGAGTACTTTCTTTTCATGATGTACAAAAAGTATTTTCTTTTCCTAATGTAAAAAAAGTATATTTTATCATTTTAAAAAAACAAGTACTTTCTTTTCATGATATAGAAAAAATATTTGCTTTCATTTCAATAAACTGAGTACTTTCTTTCATGGTGTAGAAAAAATATTTTCTTTCATTCAATAAAATGAATAATTTTTTCATATGGTAGAAATGATACTTTCTCTTTCAAACAAAATAAAGTATTTTCTTATTAGTTATCGAACTCAAATTTCAACGTTGTTCTTGTGTGAAAAAATAGAGTAGCATATTAGTTCTTTTGGGTTTGTGTAAATTTGGAAAAGAATGATTAAATTCTTGAAGAAAATAAAGCTTGAGGGGGTACAGGAAATATGGGGATTTTGGGGAAGGTGGGTTGAGGAGAGTAGCATCAATTATTATTTTCCTAAAAATATTTTATATTCTCTAATCAAACATTAGAAAATATTTTTTCCGGAAAAAAATTTTCACTCGCTAACCAAAAAAGAAAAAAAGTAATAAAACAAGAAAAATATTTTCCTTCGTACCAAACACACCCTTAGTAAATTTCCCTTTTACTCTTGGGCTTCTACGATGGAAATAGCCCAAAAAATCAAAAATCATAGCATGCCTTTTCAGCTCATTGCACATTCCTTTTTTGGGCTAGTTCTCTTTTCTCAAGTAAAAGAGATCATATTCATGACAGTGACAAAAGATGAGTTCTCCTTCTTGGGTTTGTATAGAAGCCTGAATTAGCGTGGAAGACTGGAACTCATGCTAGTCGATATTTGGGTCTTTGTTCCCTTTGATTCTAGCTGATTTTACTTCATTTGCCCATACCACTGAAAACTTAAGGCAACAGACTAACGATGCCAAAGCCTTCAATCTTAACAACGATAATCCGTTAAGCTAATCTCTTAAAATACAGTTTCAGTTGTGTAACCGAGTATTTCAAACAAGTATTTTGCCTATTTCTTTCGAAAGATCATGTAGATTTTACGTGAGCAGTTCTTTTCAGGGTTTAAGGATCGAAGGACTAACCCAAATAACCGTTTGCTTAATCTATTAAACTAAAAATAGTCGGCGGATGTATAATATATATATATATATATATATATATATATATATATATATATATATATATATATATATATATATATATACACTATACTAAAAACATGAAAACCCTTAGTGAAATGTCGTTCGACTTTTTTAACCTTTAAAAATAGAGTTCACACTGGACAAGATAGTCATTTAATTATTTTTCTAATATTTAAGAGTTTATAAAATCAACTACTAAAACTTTATTAGTAAATCTAACATAAACTCCTACGCACGTTAGAAAAGCACATCTATAAAAAGAACCCTAGCAGTTTGTTCGACAAAAAACCCTCCACCAACCTTTATTATTTCTTTTTTCAGATTACTCACATGCCATATTCACATGTCAAAATCTCTGAAATGATCATATTAAAAGACCAAGTCATTCAGGGGAAGCAATCTCCCTACACTTCCAAATTGACTAGAGGTAACTTTTATTTAGATCATTATTTATGATGGTTTGATTGTTGGATTGGCACTCAAGCAAGATTGTATTATTTGACGCTTTAGTTTATAAACTCGATTTTGCTGAGTTGGCATACCTTATAATATATATGATTTTGGCACATCTATCATTCTCAAATTTTGTTTTGTGTTTCTGTTCTTCATAGATAACGAAATTATTATTTTTAGGGTGTACATGTGCTTATTAATCAGTGATTGTTATGTTATTGCATCATAGAGTACAAAGTTAACAATTCACGCATTTGCAATTCTTTAAGCTAAGGTTGAATTAGTTCTACCATGTTAGCTCGATGATAACTAGTTTAATATGTTGCATTCACCATTGTTAGTTAAATTGTTAGGGGGGAAACGAAGCTAAAAATGGGTCCAATCTTAATTATGGACACATGAAAAAGGATTCCTCTATGAATCGTACTTGAACAGACGTTTTTCCAAAACCAATCGCGTTTTAATGCGTTCTCTCCCTTTCTTACTTCATACTACTAAGTGTAAAGAATAGCAGAAGAAGAGTATTATTCGGAGACCTTCTGCTAGCCCAAGATCGTTAGCTAGGATTGGAGGATTCAACTAAGGAAGAGGAAGCTTTCAAAAGAGAAGAAAAGTTTTGGAGAAGACAACTTTGTTTAGGAAAGAAGGTTTTCTTGATTTTGGCTTCAATACAAATATCTAACACCACCCCTATGTATATTTATCTAAGGATGGTTCTAGATAATATTCGAGAACATTCACAAGAAAAATCTAGTGAACCTTATCTTTCCATAATACTCTAGAATATCTAGATGTTTCTAATAGATAACCTTATCTTCCCACAACATTCTAGAACATCTAGATATATCTACTAAATATCAAGGATACTTCACTAAGACATTCTAGAGAATTCTATATTCTTCCAAAAAATCACTTTACTTTATTTTTCTCACACTCCCCCTTAAAGTAATTTTTTGGAAGCTATCCCACGCTTGTCGCAGAAGAACTCAACCGATTCTTTAGGACGTGTCTTGGTAAAGAACTCAGCACTATTTTTCGGGCTCCTCTTTCCTCCCCCGAGACTGAAGGTTATTTAATTGGTCCTGCAAAGAAACATGAATACGTACTGACAAAATTTTCATCTCTGAAGCGAGCTGGTTTGATAATAGTTCTTTTTGGCCTTCCTGAACCACTTGAATCATCTTCTTGTTGAGTTTCATGTTGTTGAGGTCCAGGACTCCCCCTTTCTCTTAACTCCTCGGCAACTGTATTATCTAGAGAAGCACCTGTGATGGGCAAGCTTGAATCTCCATTATTTAAGGTTTTTAAACTCGCTTCATCCAATGCAGCTCCATAATATAAAGATACTTCGTCGAATATGGCATCCCTTGAGACAACAAAGAGATGGGTTTTAGGATCCATGCACTTCCATCCCTTTTTCCTTTCATCATATCCGACAAAGATGCATTTCCTTGCCTTGGCATCTAACTTGCTCCGTTGAGAATCTGGAATGTGAACATAACAAATAGAGCCAAAAACCCTGAGGTGTTTCACGCTAGACTTTTCTCCAAACATTAATTCATACGGAGACTTAATATTGTTTGGAGAAAGCGACATCCTGTTAATCACGTACGCTGCACATTTCATGCCTTCAGCCCACAAGGCTCTAGGTAAATTTTTGGCATGAAGCCAGCTCTTACATGTCTCAGTTAAGTGTCGGATCTTCCTTTCAGCCACTCCATTTTGTTGTGGCGTATCAGCGCATGCCAGCTCGCTTTTAATGCCATGCTGACGACAAAAACAAAGAAACTCATCTGATGTGAACTCACCGCCATTATTAGTCTGCAACCGCCTTATTCTGGAATTGAGTTCACCTTCAACTATTTCTTTGAACTCCACAAACTTACTGAAAACTTCTGACTTGCGCTTCATAAAATAAACCCAAGTGAATCTAGTAAAATCATCAATAAAAATTAGCATATAAGAATAGCCTGAGAATGAAGGAGTTTTCATTGGCCCATTAAGTCACTGTGAATAAGTTCTAGTGGGGCATTACACCTTGACAAGGATCTGTCAAATGGAAGACGATGTGCCTTTCCATATTGACATCCTTCACAAACCTCTCCTCTACCAAAATTTCTTAAGTTAGGCAAACCTTTTACTAGATTCAACTTTACCATGGCTTTTAATTTATCCATGCTTAGATGTCCAAGTCTAGCACGCCAAAGATGTGTATTATCATTGCTACTCATCTTCTCAATATATAAATTAGAGGCAGATAAGACATATAGATCGTTAACTCTCTTACCTGGGTGAATGATATCTGCCATGAGCACCTTGATATTTCGGAGGAACTTAACATCACTTGGGCCAAATAGCAAATAGTTTCCAGCATCTACAGCATTTGCAACTGAAAATAGATTTTTCTTCATTCCTGGAACATGAAAGACACTGTTGAGGATGATGGTGTCTTTTTGCTTCTCATTGATCATAACAGTGCCTTCCTTCTCCACATTATGGATTGTATTATATGCTGTAACAATGACATCATGTCCGTTGTATTCGTGAAAGGTGGAGAATTTGGATTGATCTCCAGTGAGATGGTGCCCGCATCCTAAATCCACGATCCAGTCTCTTTTAAAAATTATGGAAGCCATGACATTTATTGTTCGAGTCTCCGCTGTGAAGAACTTTCCCCAATCTTCTTCTTTTTCTTCTTCTTCTTCTTCTTCAGCAGCTTTCTTGGTTTGAGCCATATTGCTCTATTTGGCTCGAAAATATCTTTTTATGTGTCCGACTTTGCCACAACAGTAACATTTTAAAAGCTTTTTACCGTTACTAGAAGACTCCCCCTTCTTTCCTGGCGAGCTTGAACCACTTGAGAATTGAGAGTGCATGCGATCCCTTGATTTACCCTTATAGTTTCTCTTATTGGCGACAAGAGCATTTCCTTCCCCTTCTTTGATAGATACACCAGCCATCTGTTTGGCTAGTAGCTCTTGTGATGACAGCAAATTTTCAAATTCTTCCAAAGATGGTTGTTGAACCCATCCTTGAATCGATGTAACAAATGGAATATATTTTGGCTGTAAACCACGAATAATGATTCTTCTTATTCGTGCTTCAGAGATAGCCTCGTCTGGATTCAATAGAGAAATTTCGTAACACAGATTTTTAACCTTCAAGAAATACTCGGCAATAGAGAGATTACCTTGAGTGGTGTTAGCTAACTCATTCTCCAAAATCTGTAGCCGAGCTTCATCCTTCTTGTTGAACAGTCGATCGAAGGTCCTCCATATTTCATGAGCCTATTTATACCTTATAATATGATCAAATAAATTAGGAGAGATAGACCTCTTGAGGATAAACTCTGGCTTAGCATTAAACTGCTTCCACTTCTTACGTGCATTGTTATTTTTCGGTGCGTCAGCAGGAGGACTGTATTACTCCCATTGACAACTTCCCACAAATCCCCACCAACAAGATATGACTCTATACAAGTCTTCCATACCTCGTAATTTGACTGGTTCAATAACTCAATCCCCAGTCCATTAGCACAACCACCCAAATCCATTTAAAAAAACCAGTTGAATCAACTAGTAACCCGACCTTGAAATCTAGAAGCCGACTTATGGCTCTAATACCATGTAAAGAATAGCAGAAGAAGAGTATTATTCGGAGACCTTCTGCTAGCCCAAGATCGTTAACTAAGATTGGAGGATTTAACTAAGCAAGAGGAAACTTTCAAAAGAGAAGAAAAGTTTTGGAGAAGAGAACTTTGTTTAGGAAAGATGGTTTTCTTGATTTTGGCTTCAATACAAATGCCTAACACCGCCCCTATTTATATTTATCTAAGGATGGTTCTAGATAATATTCTAGAACATGCACAAGAAAAATCTAGTGAACCTTATCTTTCCATAATACTCTAGAATATCTAGATGTCTCTAATAGATAACCGTATCTTCCCACAACATTCTAGAACATCTAGATATGTTTACTAAATATCAACAATACTTCACTAGGACATTCTAGAGAATTCTATATTTTTCCAAAAAATCACTTTACTTTATTTTTCTCACACCAAGTTCATGTGCTTTCTACTCTTCCTTATTACCCGATGTATTTTAACTAATCATTTACTTTTTGCAATAGGAAAAGTTGAAGAGGAACTTAAAATCTATATTATATTAAAGGTTTTGTTAACAGAAGAAGTTAGAAGGAATAACAATTGTATTTGACTATGAAGAAGCTTAGAACGATATGGTGTAAGGTAGAACCATAGAAGGAATAACAACTCTAATCCAATTATAGGTTAGTAAAAAAACGAAATCTCTATGTAAAATGTTGATCACCTTTTTACAACTTAAAATAAAGTTAACCTTAAATATAACTCTCATATTATATTTTTTAAATATTTAGGACTTTAAAATTAACTAAAATTTAGAGTGTTAAATTTTTTCTTAGTTAAACTATTTAAATGTTCCTAATGCTCACGAAGTAAAAATTAAGCAAAACTTGACTTATATTAATTCTTTCCATAATTAAATCATGTAAAATAATTATAACTCCTTCCTTGAGACTGGAATATTTAATATCTTTTCTCGACAAAAGAATCCTGAAACTCTTCTACTTTATTTTTTTCCTTATAAAACTTCTACATACATATTCCACATGCAATGTATGCTGGGAACTTTAAAAATCAGTGAATTCAATAATTTTTCATAACTTATTAAATTAGAGAAGTGATTAAGTTTGAAATATTTGTTTGTCTTGTTAAATTTTCATGTTTTAGGAATGCTTTCTTTGGCCACACATATTTCCCAAAGTTATATAAATAATAAATTCCTTTAACATTTTATCTTAGTAACTAAACCTCATTACATGAATAATATTGAAATATTTGTTGGGTTTGTTATTAATAAATAATAACAAAAGAAGTGTGAATGGAAAATGATAATGAAAAGAAATAGAGGGAAGTGAAATTTTGAATGAGTTCATTTCACTTATGCACTTTGTCCATCATTGGTAGAAGGAAAGAAAATCTTTGTGTATATATAAAGAAGCTCATCTTTTAGCCCTTAAAGAGCTAAGAAGAAGGCAAGTCTCGCCGTCGTCGTTGCTCGCTCGGCTTCGGCTTCAATCCGAAATAACCCATGACCCGCGACCCGGATCCGGTCTGGCCCGTTTTTCTTTCCCGGATTATTTTAAATCCGTTTTATATTTCCCGCAATATTTTGAACAGCCATGGCTGTTCTGAAACAGTGTAACACTTGTTCCAACAGCTATGACTATTCTGAAAGGTTGCAAACCTCTTCATAAACAGCGCCAAGTTGGCTATAAATATATCTTCAAATTCCAGAATATTTACTTATGAAATTTTCTGAATCTTCTTCTTCTTCTGCACAAAAATATTCCAGTGTGTTTTACAACCATCGAATGGTTCGCCGATCACCAGAGTTTTAGGTACCGATACACTGGTGAGCTAAATCGTTCTATCCTGGGAGGATATATTCCGGAACCTCGAGTACTTGAGGGGAATAATTTCCTTAAGGACACATTGTGTATTCAGTGGGCTCGATTTGTTCCTACAATATTTTATGAATTTATTTTGAAGAAGTTTACTGTTTTTAAAATTTAATTTCTACTAACTTTCTGTTACTATTTTCAAAAAGATTATTATTTACAGCAATACAGATATATAACAATCTTAAGAAAATTATCTTTATTATATTCTGTTTCTGTCTGAATTTTACTATTCTGATTTGAAGATATAAAACTTTATTAGGGTATTGAAATTCAGAAAACGATTTGAAGAATATAAAAACTTCATCGTTTTTCTGTAAAACAGTATATAAAAACCTTAGTTTTTTTTTTACGTACTGTTTATTGATTACAGTATTATTTACTGTTTTGATTTTGCCATTAATTTATTTCTTCTCTTGTTGATAGTAAGAAAAGGCAAATGAAAATGTAAATCCTTCTGCGACTGTTGGTGCAACGACGATAGCCTCGGCAAGCCGCACTGCTATTGTGAGCACGTGATTTTTGCCTCACATGAATTACTCCCAAAATTTTAAAATAAAACAATTTTTCTTTGTGTGCAATTTTGTGAATTTCCGTGGTATTTTCGGTTATCGTTTGCATTGGTGTGTGTGCATGTTTATTCGATCAATTAACAAGAAAATACAAAAATAGGTTGCATTTGCATTTAGGATTTAATTTTATAATTGTGAGTTAAATAGTAAATTACTTTCTAATAATTGAAATATATAAAAATAGTGCGCTTTGTATTTTTAGTGTTTAATTGGGTGATTTAGTATTTAATTATTTGTGATAATTGTTGTTTGGAGTTAATTAGTATTTTCAAGATAATTTGGTTTTATAATTTAATTTTAGATTTATATATATATATATATATATATATATATATATATATATATATATATATATATATATATATATATATATATATATATAT
>MU666887.1:101841-113306 GCA_026770625.1 Nicotiana glauca
CCGCCGGCGGCCGGTGGCCCAACCATCCTCAAAAATACACCCTAGAACCCCCCCGATTCCCTGTTTCCAAATCCATGATTATTATGTCTCGAATATTCCTCTAATTCGTCGAATTTCAAATCAAAGCTAGACCTAAAATGATAAACTACGTAGGCAATAGATTTGCTGATGACTAAGACCAAAACAGACCTCGATCGGGTGTTTTCATCCGAGAACACGTGATTGAGACCTCTTTTGGTCAAAGTCAAGAGTTTGAAGAAGAAACTTGAAGATGGCTGACTTCGCTATGTATTCTTATTTCATTGAAACTGGTGTTGCATGATGTTGTTTCAGTTTTATTTTTTAGTTTTGTTGTATCCGTCTTTCTTCTCCTTTTTCTTTTCCTTTTCCTGAGAATGGGTTTGAAAGTGTGAATTGCCTGATAGTTTTCCGTTTTCTTTTTTTATTTGAATTTTTTAGATTGTTCTAGTTGTTCGTTTTCTTCATTTGATTACTAATCAGATTTCAAAGGAAAATGGATCAGTCTGTTAATAGGAGTTTTGTTTTGCATACTGTTGGATTCCTTGGATGTTTTTGTGTGATTTGTTTTGAATAATTAGGATGCTAGTTGATATTAAAACTGAAATTCGTACCTCGCTTAATTCTTTTGGCCAGTCGAAATTAAGGATTAATTAAATCTAGCTAAATACCTGTTTAGATATGTGTATAAACTCAATTCAAGGGTGTATTTATTTAAGAATATGCTGTAAAGATAAAAGAGTACACTAGTGGACATATAAAAGAAAAAGGGGGAATTTAAAATAAAAAAGGGAACTGTTAAAGGCTGGCTATACACTTTTAAGGTTGGAAAGGAGGTAATATGGGGAGGAAATACTTTTTCTTTAACCAAAAAAGCTGAAACTACAAGTGTCTAATCCTCTTAAGAGCTGGAAAGGAGAGGAAATTGAGGTATAAGAAACAAATTCATACACTGAGAGAAAGGGGGAGATACATACATAGCACATAAGAATACACTGAAAATTGACTTGAAAAAAAAAATAATTACTGTTCCATTGAATCTCGTTAGTGACTGGTCCTATTCAAGTTCTGAAGACAATAGCTATACATTTTTAGATTGGAAGTGTATTGATGGAATCTTTAGAGAAGCTGTTGTAGTTCCAGTTTGAGTGAGGGTCACTATTCCATTGGGTTTCAAGTTGATTTCATAGTTTGCTCCAATTGTTTTTTTAGACTGTTCCCTTCTTGGAAGTTTCTACTGTTCTATTGTCATTTGTGAGCTGACTTCATATCCAATCTGTTGAATCTGGGATTATCATCTGCTGTTGTTTACTACTGAGTAACCATCTCTTTTCCTTTGTCAATTTCTAGGCATTTCATTTGAAACTTGAATGGAACTGATGCTTGTCTGAAATTATTGTATAAGGATGTAATTGCTGGTTGAAGAAAGAAGTTTTTTTCGGCAGTTTTACTGGCTTTTTCCTCTTTTAAAGTTGATTGCATTATGCTTTTAGATGCTCCTTAACCAAGCTTTACTTTCTTCCAGTCCGTAACTAATCAAGTAATCAGTACTATATTTGTACTCTAAGACTAGTATGGAATTTGTTGTGAATGCTCTCAATTCAATAGTATCATTGGTTAGATATATGTATTTAACCTAATAGTTATTAATGGAAGGACTCGTTTGCCTGACTGTGAGTTTATTTGGTTTTGAGTGCATTTGAGGGTTATATGTTTGTTAGTTTAGGCTACTTGTGTTAGATCTAGTTCTCTCGTGCATTACACTTCCAAGTTGTTCTTTTCATTTGGTTTTTAAGGTCTGCCACTAGTTTTGTCAAGATTCCAACACATATGGTTTTGCTAACATACTGGTTAATTCACGCCAAAGCTATATTAATGTAGTTAATCATTTTGATGTGAGTACTGATTTCTGAATGTGTGTATTTTGAACGTCCATATTTGCTTTAAAAAATGGAAGCCGCGTGGTTAGGGTATTGCTGTTTCAATTGAGACAACGTTAAAGTGAGTAACAATCGGAGACCATGTATACTGAGATTCTTATTTCGTATTAAATTCTCATTTTGGGTTTTCATAACAAATACAGTCGTCCCTCTTGTTTTAGTGTGGCAGTTGGTGATTGGGCCTCAAGTCAAGCCCAAGCTATATGAAAAAATGAAATAGAATAAACCTTTAATCTCAAGTCCCTTTCAGATTGTAATTTAGATTCAGCTTGATTTTTAAAAAAAATGGTTTCGATTTCTTTAGACCCTAGTTCATCGGTAATCCCTTTTATTAGTTTGAGGTGAACCGTAATTAGATAACTCGTAATTCTTGATCCTCGTGAATTAGTGTAGAAATGAGAATAAGTTGAGGTGTGCCACGCCAAATAAAATTACTAATTGTGTGGCCCTCTTTAATGATTTCTTTAAAAGTATTTAAAGCTCGAGGCATGCCATTTAGCTAATTTTCATGGCCCTCACAAAGTGCAAACGCATAGTTGCTTTAGGCGTGTGTTTAATAATATTACCTTCTTAAACTCGGGTGTGCATTTCATGTGATCCAAATCCAAATCCTAAAACGTTGAATAAAATGTATTTCAGATTATAGGTGCATTTCATGTGACACGATCCAAAGACACATTTTAAACGACGTTTAATCTTTCTTAAAATTAATTAAAAGCGATAAATAATTTAAAATTTCACCATAGGTTAAACATGTACTAAAATCAGATAATAAGCCAATAATAACAATTGAGCGACCGTACTAGAACCACGAAACTCGAGAATTCCTAACACCTTCTCTCGGGTTAACAGAATTCCTTACTCAGATCTCTGGATCGCGGACTGTAATACAGAGTCAATTCTTCTCCTCGATTCGGGATTTTAAACCGGTGACTTGGGACACCATAAATCTCTCAAGTGGCGACTCTGAATCTCTTAATAAATAATTCCGTTTTGATTGTCCTTTAATTCTCTATTTTATACCCTCTCGGGGGTGTAGGTAAAAAGGAGGTGTGACAGCTCTGGCGACTCTGCTGGGGAAGGTAACCCAGAACCATTGGTTCAGGGTTCAAGAATTCAAGCTTGGAATAATTATTGTATTTGTCTTATTTATTATCTGATTTTTATAACGTGTTTTGGCTTAAATGTGCTAAATGTTACTTTCTACCACTTTGATAATTTTTGAACTGTGTATATAAACTATCTTCTCACGTACCCCCTCTGAGTCTTCTTGAAATTAAAATTGGGCATTTGCTTGACATAGCCCGCTTTCTTTGAGATAGCCGAGGTGCTTGGCACCCAGTGAAGGATTTTAGTCACACATATTTTAGGCGGGGAGCACCACCAGTTAAGCCGGTAAGCATTGCTACCGGTACACTGACCCTCCTCGGCTCGAGTTGTCCGCTCGAGTAAGCCAGTCTAGATACTTTCTCCAATAAGATTTGAACTTAGAAGAACAAACCTCATACTGGATATCCCTAGTAGGTTCGCTTTATTTGCATCATGTGCATTTGACCTCGGAGACTCAACACAAGGGTTGGGTCTGTCTAGGACAGGTGTACCCGAAACGAAAGACCATCCTAATGCATCTTACTTGCTACTTGTGCATTCATTTGCTTCGGGGTTGCATGTTGACCGGCTTTTTAAATAATGAGAGGAGAATTAAAGAAAAATGAAAAAAAAAAAAAGAAAAAAAAATTGAAAAAAAAAAGAAAAAAATTTGAATAATCATTCTTTTAGGGAAAAATCAGGATTTGAAGAGGATAGCAAAGCTCCGCCAAAATTTTCGGCTTCCATTTTGAAGAATAATTATTTTTATTTCCGTCAAGTCCGGCAGAACTACGTAAGTTTGATTCTCATCGGATGTGGGACACGTAAGCAACCCCCAACGGGCTCAACTATTCTGAAAAATTAGGGGTAAATAAATATTACAGTTTTGCCATAAGTAAGGTGATGTCATTCTTGTCCAAAATAACTGAATGTCCCCAAAAGGACGCCGGAAGGCCGTTTTTGCGAGAACAACCGCCTTTGGTCATTTCTCAAATTTTTTTTGGACGGTTAGCAAACATAGCCTTTAAATCTTCTTCAAAGTGCTGAAAGGCCATATTGACAAGATCGGATATTTTTATGAAATTTTTGAGAAAACAATGATGATTTTTTTAAAAAAAAAAGTATTTGTCAGTTAGAGTTTGTTAATTTCTTCTAAGTCTGTCAAGTGTTATGATCAAAGCATTTGGTTTTCATGAAAGATTAAAAATCCCAAAATATCTTGCTACTTATTTTTATAGACGACCAGAACCACACCCAGTCTGATTCATGCGGGGTCGTGATACGTAGGCAATCTCCAAAGGATTCGACCACAACTAAAAGATATTAAAATAAAATTTAAAAAAAAAAAAAGAGGGAGAAGAGTTATAAACAGGAAAAGCTGGGATGATACAAGCAACCAAGTAAACACATGGTAGAAATGGTTAATTGCTTAGGTGCATTCATGCCAGTATGTAATTACCTATCTATTAAGCTCTAATCACTGACCAGTTTGTTGTTGATGTTCAGAACTCAAGAAGTTAGTTCACCAAAGCATACTGGCACACTACCATTACCAAACCAGATCAAAAGGGGAAATAGAAGAAATCATGTTTGTCCCAGATCACTCCTCCATATCTCAGATAGAAAAAAAACCTAAAGAAAGTTTTAGGATTTTTGGTTCAGATGAAGCGAACAAGTTGTTCAGGATAATCTTCCCATGGACAGAAAAGATGTTGTTAAGCCCCGCCAACGACAAGGTCCAGTGATCGTTCTTGCTAAACAGCCTCCATATCGACCCCGTGGATCTCCTTTTAACCCCCCCGACTGCTACTTCTCTCCAAAGAACTCCCGAAATCGTCCATCACTTCCCCGATATCCTGTCCACATTGCACCACCATCTGTTCCACATCTCCAAGGACCACGATGGTCCACGCCGCTCGCACAAAGGTCTTATCCGCCTCCTCAAGCATATCAGCCACCTGCCCGCAAAAGGTTCCAACCAAAGCCAGAGTATAAAATAAAAAGATTGCTGAAGAAAGAGAATGCTTTCGGAGAATCTTATGCAAGTTTGTTTGAAAAGTTAAAGCGTTCCGGCCTGATTGAGCCGTTCCTCGGTTATACTCCATACCCATATGCAAAAGGCTTTGATCCTACTGTACGATTCATGTATCACTCTAATGTCTAAGGGTTGAAAAAGGAAATAGAAAGAATGATTCACGAAGGGGTAATCGTGATCAATGACAGTGGCAGGGAGCATGCGAATCCTTTTGAGAACGTGCTGATTAAAGCTGATGATATTAAAGTTGGTAATGGTCTCGGAAATATTGATACGGAGCTGAGTGGCTAAGATGTCAAGCGTGGTAATTGGAAAGATATTCCTTTTTGCCTAGCCAGGAAGGAGTCTTGGTAGTTTGCTCTGATTTTCCTTCAAGTTTGTCTGGACTATTCCAGGGTTGTAATCCAGATTTTATTTTTTCAGTCTGTCTAAGTGTGCAAACCTCGTTATCTTGTATTTTCCAATAAAATGAAATTTCTCTTCTTCATTATTCCTAATATTTTATTTTTGTTTTTCTTATTTTCTTCTGTCCAGTTCTTCTTACACTGGTTCTAATGACATGGCATGTATGAGGAACCCTCAGCCCAGTCTAAAAAATCAATCTAACTCCAAAACAACAAGTACAAGAAGTTCACCATTTATGGGGTTAAGTACACTCACCTGGACAGGACGTATTGCGCCCTAAATTGGGTAACACAAAATTTGAAACATCATCTGCCGTCATATACTACTTATCTTATGGTTGGATCCGTTGAAGTATCAAATATCATTTGTCGATTTTGAATCCCAAAGGTAATCACAGATAATAGTGCTAATCTTAACAACAATTTGATGAAGGAAGTATGTCAACAGTTTAAGATTACACATCGCAATTCTACTCCATATCGTCCCAAGGCAAATAGAACAGTCGAGGCGGCCAACAAGAACATAAAGAAAATACTGAGGAAAATGGTAGAAAGTTCCAGGAAATGGCATGAAAAATTACCATTTGCACTGTTGGGTTATCGCACTATTGTTCGTACTTCAGTAGGTGCAAGTCTTATTTGTTGGTGTATGGCACTAAAGCAGTAATACCTGCGGAAGTTGAAATTCCGTCTTTGCGTATTGTCGCAGAGGCTGAGATTGATCATGATGAGTGGGTCAAAACCCGGTTGAAGCAATTGAGTTTGATTGATGAGAAAAGATTGGCAGCGGTGTGTCATGGTCATTTATATCAAAAGAGAATGGCAAGAGCATATAACAAAAAGGTGTGTCCCCGAAAGTTTGAAGTGGGTCGGCAAATGTTGAAACGTATCCTCCCAAATCAGGCAGAAGAGAAAGGCAAGTTCGTCCCAAATTGGCAAGGGTCGTTCATCGTGACAAGAGTGTTATCCAATGGTAGTTTGTATTCAACAGACATCGAAGGCAAATGTGTAGATATGGCAATTAACTCTGATGCAGTCAAAAGATACTATGTATGATTTTCTTTGGTTTATTGTGATTATTTGTATTTGGCATTGTTTCGAAGACTAAAATGACGAAGGTAATTTGTTCAGCTATCCAAACACTTTACCCTTTATTTTCTCCCTTTGATCCTTGTTCATTTTATTTCATACCCCTCTTTTGGAATCAATAATAAAAAGAAGGAAAGAAAAGGAAAAAAACAGAAAAAAAAATATAAGTTAAAAGAAAAGGCATAACATCGAGGAAAATTAGGTGAACTGCGTTTGACCTGATTCCTCTTAGGGATACGTAGGCAGCTTCATGGCTCGGTCATAGAAATAAAAATAGAAAGATCCCCAAGCAAGAAACTGGGGCAGAAGTTTTGTTTGTAATAAGAAATTTGGTTCCAAAAGTTGTAATTCTAACCCATTGAATTTGGTTGAGCTTTTGATACCCTTTTTCTTTCCAACCATATCCAAGAACTCATATTAATGTCCAAAGAAAAACCTCCTGATCAGTCTTCGAAAAGTGCCAAGTCAAGCAAGTAAAGATGATTCATACTAGGGGAAACACTCCGGTTTAAGCAAGGAAATGGAAAAATGAGAGAGTCTTATTAGTGAAAACTTATAAGGGCACAATAAGGCGACGAAAGATGAGAGAAATGAGAGAGTCTTAGTGGTGAAAAACCTCGAAGGGCACTATAAGGCGATGAAAGCTGAGAAAAATCCCAAAAATGAGAGTCTTATTGGTCAAAACCTTCACAGGCACCATAGGGCAGCGAGGAATAGAATGGGCAAATGAGATAAGGTTGGCGGCAGAGATCCGTCGAGACATCGAGTAGAACAAAGATGATGATTCAACAAAGAATTGGGTTATGAAAATCTTTAGGCGCGGAGCAAGACAATTGGAAATTGATTGAATTGAATAGACTGGGTTGATTAATCTGAAATGCACAAGATGATCATTGGGATCGGTTATCCCATTCAGATAAGTCCTTTTCTTTTCTCAAAATATCTTCTAAAGGAAGATTTTCTCTTTTTATTTTGTCTTTTGAAATCATTGCATTTTTTTCTCTTTTGACTAAGTCATTTTCAATGATAATTTTATTTTAACAAATAAGAATGGATTTTAAAGCTTCCTGCTAGTTTCTAATATGGTGCAAAGCAAAGTGTGGCTAGGACAGGCCGACGATAGTATGATGAGACGTAAAAGGCGTCACTCGGAAATCTGATAATGGAAAGGTTTAAGATTCCGTGAAAGGTATGGGATCAGATAAGAAGAATAGAAGTGGAAAGCAAAAGTTGGGAAGTTTATAGATAAGGAGTGGTCAGAGGGTGGAAAATTCTCGACCGAGGTCAAGGCAGTCAGACAAAACCAAGTATGGAAAGGAGAGAAGGGAAAACCATCCCCAGCAGGAGTATCACAACCAATCACCGCACCCTAAACTGACCAAATTTTTCTATGTTTTGAAACAGGGGAAGGAAATGTTGTTGATGGCGGACAAATTTTCCGCGAAGAAGAGCAAGTACCCAACAGCCACCAAACTGGGGCAGAAAATTTTCTTTATTCTGTCTACTTTTGATGAAGTCAGGCATCCACCTGGAGAACAAGGAACAAAAGTTGAAGATAGTTGAAGTCTGGCGTCCACCTGGAGAACAAGGAACAATAGTTGAAGATAGTTGAAGTCAGGCGTCTACCTAGAGAACAAGGAACAAATAGTTAAAGTTTTTGGAAGTCAGGCATCCACCTGGAGAACAAGGAACAATAGTTGAAGATAGTTGAAGTCAGGCGTCCACCTGGAGAACAAGGAACAATAGTTGAAGATAGTTGAAGTCAGGCGTCCACCTGGAGAACAAGGAACTATTAAAGATATTTGAAGTCAGGCATCCTCCTGGAGAAAAAGGAACAATAGCTGTAGATTTTGAAGTCATGCGTCCACCTGGAGAAAAAGGAACAATAGTTGTAGATTTTGAAGTCAAGCGTCCACCTGGAGAAAAAGGGACAATAGTTAAAGATAGTTGAAGTCAGGCATCCACCTGGAGAACAAGGAACAATAGTTAAAGATAGTTGAAGTCAGGCATCCACCTGGAGAACAAGGAACAATAGTTAAAGATAGTTGAAGTCAGGCGTCCACCTGGAGAACAAGAAACAAAAGTTGAAGATAGTTGAAGTCAGGCGTCCACCTGGAGAACATGGAACAATAGTTAAAGATAGTTGAAGTCAGGCGTCCAGCTGGAGAACAAGGAACGATAGTTGAAGATAGTTGAAGTCAAGCATCCACCTAGAGAATAAGGAACAATAGTTGAAGATAGTTGAAGTCAGGCGTCCACCTAGAGAACAAGGAACGATAGTTAAAGTCAGGCGTCCACCTGGAGAACAAGGAACAATAGTTGAAGATAGTTGAAGTCAGGCGTCCACCCAGAGAACAAGGAACGATAGTTAAAGTCAGGCGTCCACCTGGAGAACAAGGAACAATAGTTGAAGATAGTTGAAGTCAGGCGTCCACCTGGAGAACGAGGAACAATAATTAAAGATAGTTGAAGTCAGGCCTCCACCTGGAGAACATGGAACAAAAGTTGAAGTTTTTAGAAAGGAACAATATTTATAGATTTTGAAGTCAGGCATCCACCTGGAAAACCGGGGGAAGGCAACAATAGTCAAAGGAAGACAATTCAAGTTTTCAAAAAGAAAACAAGTCGAGTTTCACAAGAAGAGAAGAAGAAGTTCAGGATCAACAATCAGGTACCTGCCTGACGGGAGCATAAGCATCTAAAGAATTCGATGCAGGACAAAAACAAAGGAACTTCAGAGGAAATACAAGTCAACAAGGCAACAACAGTCGCAAGAACAAGTTCGAAAATACATCTTTGTAATTCACAGACTATAGTTTAGTCTAGCTTCTTTATTTCTTTTTAGCACGGTGTAATAAGAAAGTCAGTAAGCAGTAGCAGCAGCAGCAGTAATAGTGAAACCACAGCTTCATGGTAGTCCCAGCTACCAAAACTTCCTGAACTACATTGACCTGATTCTTTTTTAGCCAAGGATATGTAGGAAATCTTTGAAGCAGAGGTTCGATCAAATCTTTCAAAAATGCTTCACACGGAGTGTTTAAACGGGCAAAAATCGCTCGTATCCGCTCACTTTATCTTTGCACGAACACTCTTCGTGTTTACTGACAAAGAGGGGCAGATGTGAGCACGTGATTGTCGTCTCACATAAATTACTCCCAAAAATTCAAAAAAAAATAATTTTTCTTTGTGTGCAATTTTGTGAATTTTCGTAGTATTTTCGTTTATCGTTTTCATTGGTGTGTGTGTGTGCATGTTTATTCGATCAATTAACAAAAAAATACAAAAATAGGTTGTATTTGCATTTAGGATTTAATTTTATAATTTAGAGTTAAATAGTAAATTACTTATTTTAATAATTAAAAAATATAAAAATAGTGCGCTTTGCATTTTTAGTGTTTAATTGGGTGATTTAGTATTTAATTATTTGTGATAATTGTTGTTTGGAGTTAATTAGTATTTTCAAGATAATTTAGTTTTATAATTTAATTTAAGATTTTTAGATTTTTATTCTTTTTTAAAAAAAAAAATATATACTCAGGAAGAAAAAGAAAAGAAGAAGAATTAATCAAAATTTTGGGCCAGGTCCGTTTAATTTGAGAAAGCCCAAGTGCAACTAGCTTGAAACCCATGCAAAACTAGCCCAATACCCATCCCAATCCGGTCTAGCCCCTACCAAATCAAAACGACATTGTTCGGTCCTAAATTAGTCAAGACCGTTCATTTAATTTGATCAAACGGTCCGAGGACCCTACCCTTTTAACCCACCCGACCCAAACTCCACACCCGACCCGATCCCCGAACCGATCCAGTACTCTACTAAACCAAACGACCCCGTTCCCCTCCCCTTATATTGATCTGGACCGTTGATCTCATAAGATCGAACGGTCTAGAATCAACAGCTTGGTTCAATTACCCCAAACCATTGACACCCTCCCCTCCCCCCCCAGATCACTCTCATCTCCCTCAACCCCAAACCCTAGACCCGCCGCCTCCAAATCCTCTCCATGAGCCGCTGGCGGCCGGTGGCCCAACCATCCTCAAAAATACACCCTAGAACCCCCTTGATTCCCTGTTTCCAAATCCATGCTTATTGTGTCTCGAATATTCCTCTAACTCGTCGAATTTCAAATCAAAGCTAGACCTAAATTGATAAACTACGTAGGCTGTAGATTTACTGATGACTAAGACCAAAACAGACCTCGATCGGGTGTTTTCATCCAAGAACACATGATTGAGACCTCTTTTGGTCGAAGTCAAGAGTTTGAAGAAGAAACTTGAAGATGGCTGACTTCGCTAGGTATTCTTTATTTCATTCAAACTGGTGTTGCATAATGTTGTTTCATTTTTATTTTTTAGTTTTGTTGTATCCGTCTTTCTTCTCCTTCTTCTTTTCCTTTTCTGAGAATGGGTTTGAAAGTGTGAATTGCCTGATAGTTTTTCGTTTTCTTTTTATATTTGTATTTTTTTTAGATTGTTCTGGTTATTTGTTTTCTTTGTTTGATTACTGATCAGATTTTAAAGGAAAATGGATCAGTCTGTTAATAGGAGTTTTGTTTTGCATACTGTTGGATTCCTTGGATGTTTTTGTGTGATTTGTTTTGAATAATTAGTATGCTAGTTGATATTAAGACTAAAATTCGTACCTCGCTTAATTCTTTTGGCCAGTCGAAATTAAGGATTAATTGTATCTAGTTAAATACCTATTTAGATATGTGTATAAACTCAATTCAAGGGTGTATTTATTTAAAAATATGCTGTAAAGATAAAAGAGTACACTAGTGGACATATAAAAGAAAAAGGGGGAATTTAAAATGGAAAAGGGAACTGTTAAAGGCTGACTATACACTTTTAAGGTTGGAAAGGAGGTAACATTTGGGGGGGGGGGGGGAA
>MU666887.1:127065-142022 GCA_026770625.1 Nicotiana glauca
TGTTGAATGTTGAACGACTAAAATATCCCTGAAATATTAATAGAATTCTATGCCCTTTAATATTTACATTAACTTTCACTAGAAGTTACACGAAAAGGACACAACTGAAAATACTACACTTTAATTTAAGTCCTATATTAGAAAAATATCCCCGAAATATTAATGAACTTCTATGCCCTTTAGTGTTTACATTAACTTTCATTAGAAGTTACACGAAAAGGACACAACTGGAAATACTACACTTTAATTTAAGTTCTACATTAGGACGTCCAAACTATAAGTTGGGACTTTGAAACCAAATAGATCACTTAATTTGATTTGCATAAGGATTGATACTGTAAGATTAATTAATCCTTATGCAGAATAATTTGAGGGACTCTAGGTATTTTGCTAATAAAACTTGCAATGCGACTGAAACTTCTTTAGACTTACAAGTTCAAATTCTCTTAGGAATCAACCAAATATAATTTAATATCTCTAACAGATGCATATGTCTGCTACCTCTTCATCCATAGATGTTATTTTTCTATTGAATATCAGCATATTTTATGTAGCATACATCAATGCCATTTTTCAGTTAATTTTTCTTTGATATAGATATTGCTTCTTTGGATTTTTAGAATCAACATAAATTAAAGGACTCAGTCTGTCAATCATATTTGCAGCAAAAACCGAGAATAAAACGGACTTCTTACTTCTTCCATGTTACCTTGAGGTAAGTTTTTGTTCATTTCTTTTTTCTTGCTTCATTACTAATGTTATTTGATTTTTTATGCAAAAAATAGTTATTCTTACTATTTATGTTATCAGGTACTAACTTCAAGAACTACGACATAGTTGAAACTTGATACTTAACTCTTTAGGATCATAATCTCATCTACTTTTCGACAAAAATAAATGGCGAAAAAGGAGGGGGACACAATTCTGGTGGTTGATTTCTATTATCTTAAAAAAATTAAGTTTTCTCAATATGAATGCAGTAATAAATTTACGTTTTCTCTTATTGCATAAGCAAAATCGACTAGAAATTGTATTTGTAGAAACTAGTTACTAGAAAATAGGAATGTTAAACGCGCAATATTTAAAGATGAAAATATTCTCGATCAATCTAAAATATAATTTTGAAAAATATATATAATTTCATGCCTAATAAAATTATCATATTTAAAATTTTACGCAATATATAAGACTTTGAATTAAACTTGAATTGTTATTTGGCTACAGTTGTGAAATTAAATTTTATATGATATCTAAGACTTTAAATACAATAATAAAAAATTTAGATGATTACGATTGTGAAATTAGAATCGTACTAAACTTTTCTCTAAAAGCAAGAAAATCTATTGTAGTGAAGGAGTATTATCTTTAGAGGATGGCCTCTAATGTAATTTTGCTTTTTGACATTATATTTGGTATGGTTTGATGCAGTTTAATAAAGATTGCAAAGCGGCAAGTTTTATTGGAGGATAAGGATTTACGTGAGAGTTTACTTCATCTCAATTTAGTTTTATATATTTTTATTTGGAAAAGGGAGAAAAAAGGAGTATGTGAAGGGACAGGAGATAGAAAATAGGTTTTAAGAATATTTCGTTCAAGGATGAGAAAAAATGCTACCCAGATAATATTTTGGGATATCCTTAAAAGAGTTGTATTTAACCATGCATGTCCAACTCAAAAACAGAAATTGTTGTCTTAATTAAAGAAGAAGATTTTAGAATTGACAATTACATTTAATTGAAACTATATTGTTTGAGAGAAAAAATAAAAAGAAATTAGTTTTAAGTAAGAATTTGTAGTATCATATGAGAGACAGACCAAGCTCACTCAAATATTAATTGAGACGCATAAATTGACTAAGCTAAATTTTTTTATAATAATACTAAACTTTACTCTGATGGCCACAAATAAAATAAAGAATATCTTTTTAAAATAATAATTTTTAATATGCATTTGTTTTACAACACTGAGAAATAAATGCAGGATTAGATAATTTCTAATGTTCGACTATGTTTATTGCATTATGTTTTCTTAAGTCCTACGTTCGTACGCTGCTAAGGTCCTCGAATCACGTTGAATAAATCGGAGGGAAGAATCAATGGATAAACAGAGCTGTAACCTACAACGTTTATCAATAAAATCTTTTTTTCTTTATAGTTGTTTGTGATTGCAGTTTTATTTTCTCTGCATAAATTTATTGCAAACAAATTGGCACGCCCAGTGGGACCAGTTATGACCTTTATCTCTTCCTCCTACAAATCAAAAACTTCAAGTTTCAAGATAATCTGTTGTGATGGTCGGGTACTTCATGTCTCGTCTTCAAGTTTCAGCAAGCCTACACCTCGACAAACCTTGAAGTAGGGGGCATTTGTAGACACTGAAATTTTAACAGATCATGATAAATCCTAAATTCAAGATAACTCTTGAAATATTAGGAGTTAATTAGGGTTACTTGGTGGCTACTCCACCCAAACTCTAATTCATGCCTATAAATAAGGCTACATATGTCCTTCAAAGGAGATCTCAGCAATTCCATGAACTCTCAGAATATGTACAAAGAGATCAAATATGAGATCTCCGAAATTTCATGAAACTCTTAGAATATTCATTGAGAGATCAAATACATGTCAAATATGTCTTGCTTAAAGTCTTACGTTCGAGAAATATGCCGCTAAGGCCCTCGAATCACGTAAAATAAAGGGGAGGAAAGAATCAAGGGATAAACCGAATTGTACTCGCATTGTTTATCAATAAAATTACGTTTCTTCACATTTATATTTTGGTTACGATTTATTTTTGTATCACAAAGAATTTGTTGCAAACACACCCGTTCGAGGAAGCAAATATAAAAGCCATTTTTTACGCGAATTCCCCTCTTAAAGTACTAGCTACTCGGTTACCAAATCATAATAGGAGAATATAAAATTGCTTATTCATAAATACGAGTAATTAGAAAAACAATTTTCTTATAATCTTTAACACCTCATCAATTTCTTAAAACGAATTTTCTTACTATTAATATAAATTAATACTAATTCTATTACTATATTCATTGTACTTTACAAAACTACAACTAAAGCATTTAAGTCACTCAAGAGGATTACGAGCAACCTCCTGTGATATTTTTACATGAGAGTTAGATCTATAATTATTTATTTTCCTAATAGAATTCATATCTCCTTTCTATTTGTGAAAGAAATATTCGGTTGTTATGACGACCCGGCCAGTCATCTAATGAGTTATTGCCGCGTTTCCTCCATTTCTACTTCTATTTTTCTTGTTGGTCAGTTCCATGTGTGAGCGGGTTGGTTGGCTCGGGTTCGGACAGGTTTTGAGAAGGTTTGAGACACTTCGTCTCTATTAAGAAAGCTTAAGTTGGAAAAGTTAACCGGATGTTGACTTATGTGTTAGAGGGCTCAGATGTGAGTTCTGATGGTTTGGATAACTTCGGGAGTGATTTGGGACTTAGGAGCATGATCAAAATGTATTTTGGAGGTCCGGAGTAGATTTAGGCTTGAATTTGCGAAATTGAGTTTTTAGCGTTTTACGGTTGATATGTGAGATTTTGATATAGGGGCCGGAATAAAATTTCGAGAGTTGTAGTAGTTCCGTTGTGTCATTTGAGATGTGTGTTCGAAATTTCAGATTATTCAGACGTGATTTGGTTGGGTTTTCTATCAGAAGCGTAATTTAGAAGGTTTTGGAATTATTAGGCTTGATTCCGATGCAAATTTGGTGTTTTGATATTGTTTTGAGCGTTCCAAAGGTTGGAACAAGTTTCGCGATCGTGTAGGGCTGTGATGGGGGCAGTTCAGGTTGTGTTTCGCGATCGCATGACCTGAGTCGCGATTGCGTGAGTTGGGCAAGTTGTGCATCGCGTTCGCATGGCTCTATTCGCGATCGCGTAGGTGTAAAGTCCTGTGCATCCCGTTCGCGTGAGTATATCCACGATCGCGTAGGGTAAAGTTTGGGCCAGCGAAGTTTGTGCTTCGCAATAGCGATGGTTTTCTCGTGATCGCGACTAGGGAATTTTAATAGCTGGGTAGAATGTTTAAAAGACCTTTTCCGCGACTTTGAACCTAACTTCCACCACTTTTGAGCGATTTTGGAGCTTTTTGAAGAGGATTGAAGAGGGATTCAAGGGGAAACACTTGGAGGTAAGATTTTCGGACTTAATACTCTATTCTAATGTGGATTCCACCTAACTAATCAAGGAATTTAAGCCAAAATTGAAGAAACTAGGGCTTGAAAACTTAGACCGTCGATTGAGGATTTGAAGGACTATTTGTGGCCATATTTTGGAACTTTTGATATGTATGAACTCGTGGGGAGATAAGAAATCTAATGATGTAAATTTTAACGAATTTCGAGACGTGGGTTTTAGTTATTTCGGGATTCGCATTGCTTTTCGATTATTTTCGAGTGGGCTTCGTCCCTTTAGCATAATTTAATGGTTACGTTCTGTTTTTGGTAGATTCGGAGCATTCTGAGGCTGATTCGAGGGGCAACAGCATCGCGAGCTAGAGTTTGGGCTGGATTGAGGCGAGTAATAATTTTAAATGCCGTCCTGAGGGCATGAAACCCCGGATTATACAGCATTCGGCTATGTTGAGGTGACGCACATGCTAGATGACGAGCGTGGAATGCACCGTTGGGGATTTTGATTTAGTCCATCCCGAATGATGTTTTACTGCATATTTGATAGCAAATTATTTGATATTATCTTATTTTGGACTAAATGTCATATTTGGGCTTCGTGCTAACTGTTTGAACCCTTGGGGGATTTTACTGATATTTTCCTCACTATTTGATTTCACAATTGTGCTGAGTCATGCCATATTTTACTGGTTTCAAATCTCAGCTATGTTATTTTGTTTTAAACACCTTAAATGATATTTTTAAAAGATATTTTATGCTGAGCTTCATATTTTACTGTTGCCCGAGGGGCTTATGAGATTCTAACTGAGTAAGGCCGAGGGCCTGTGTTGTGAGGATACTTTTAGGTCGGGTTGCATGCCGTAGCAGTGATATACTGATTATGATAATGGGACCGAGGGCCTAAGATTGTATGCCACGAGATGGCTTGTGATTGATATGAGCCCGAGAGCCTATTTATGATGCCATGAGATGGCTTGATATTGTGCCTTGGCCGTAAGGGGCCCCTCCCGGAGTCTGTACAGCCCTAGTGAGTTCGAGTACCTATTGTGATATGAGATACAGCCCGAGGGGCTGACATTGTGCTGTGATATTGTCTGAGGGGCAGTTCTTATGTGTTTACCATTTCTAGTTTTTCTCCTATATGTTGTTCGACTGCTTAAAAGGTGTTTTATGAGATTTCACTATTTAATTATGTTTACTGATTTTGTTATGCCTCTAATAGCTTAATGTTGTGGTTAACGTGATTTTATATCGCTCATTCATCATTTATTGTTATTACTCACTGAGTTGGAGTACTCAATTTACTCCATGCATCCATGTGTGCAGATTCGGGTGCTACAGGTCATGCTAGCAAGGGGTGAGAGTTGTCCCGCCGATTTTCGGAGATTTATTAGGTAGCTGCCCGACGATTCGCAACCCAGTGCAATCTTCCTCTATCTTATTTCCTTTTTGATTCTGTTATGTCGCAGTGGAGCAGACTTTCAGACTTGTAGTATTGTTTTAGTTGCTCATGATTGGTGACACGCCGATATCGGGCTGTGTTGGTTTTTAATTTCGCAAATTATACAGTTCACTACTTAATTTGGGATTTTATCATGTTCAAGACTTAGAATTTATTATCTAAATTGCTTAAAAATGAATTGAAAGTGTGTGGGGTGGCCTTGTCTTCACTAGAGGTGCCATCGTGACCGGGTTGGGTTTATGGTCGTGACAAGTTGGTATCAGAGCCTAGGTTACATAGGTCTCACGAGTCATGAGCAGGTTTAGTAGAGTCTCGCGGATCGGTACGGAAACGTTTGTATTTATCCTCGAGAGGCTGCATAACCTTTAGGAATAATTCCATATTCTTGAAATTCTTGTCGTGCGAATTTGTTGATTCGAGAACTAAACTTCTATTATTCTATTCTCTCATAGATGGTGAGTACACGCGCTACTGGTTAGGATGGAGGACCACCAGTACCGCCAGCTGGAGCCACTAGAAGCCGAGGACGCGGTCGAGGCCATGGTAGGGGCAGAGGTGCAACCCATACAGCAGCTGGGGCAGCACCTTCAAATCCACCAGTCGCCCCAGTTCAGGATTAGGTCCCGGCTATGGACGCTCCAGTAGCACCAGCTCAAGCCCCTGTTGTGCCCATTGTGATTCCTGGTCTTCAGCAGACGTTGGCCCAGATATTGATAGTATGTACGAGTCTTGCTCAGGCGGTCGCAGTTTCTACTGCCGCAGCCACTTCTCAGGCAGGGGGAGGCTCTCCGACTCCCGTCGCCCACACACCCAATCCAGTGGTTCAGGGAGTGCAGACACTAGAGGCACCACTAGCCCAGTTGGTGGCAGCTGCTCCGGGTTATGTAGCTCTAGTTATGCCAGAGGACGAGCAACATAGATTGGAGAGGTTTGGCAGACTCCAGCCTCCTACTTTCAGTAGTGTAGAGGGCGAGGATGCCCAGGGTTTCTTAGACAGATGTCAGAGGATTCTTCGCACTGCGGGTATTCTGGAGACCAGTGGGGTTGCATTCATGACCTTTCAGTTTACCGGAGCTGCCTTCACTTGGTGAGAGCCATATGAGAGACGTAGGCATGTTGGTTCGGCACCTCTGACTTGGCAGCAGTTCTCCGCTCTATTTCTGGAGAAGTATGTCCCACAGTCCCGTAGGGAGGAGCTGCATAGGTAGTTCGAGCAGTTATGACAGGGGGATATGATTGTTCTCAGTACAAGATGAGATTCTCGAAGTTAGCTCGACATGCTATTTAGCTGGTTGCTATGGGGAGAGAGAGGATCAGGAGGTTTGTTGATGGCCTCACCTACAAGCTTCGATTTCTCATAACTAGGGAGAAAATTTTAGGTGCTACGTTCGAGGAGGTTGTGGATATTTCTCATGAGATTGAGTCAGTTCATCCCTAGGAGCGCGAGGAGAGGAAGGCCAAGAGGCCTCGAGGATATGGTAGTTTTGGGGGTGCTCCTTTGAGGGGCCAGTTTTAGCACTGCAGAGGCCATCAGTTCAGACATGCTCAGTCAGCTCGCCCAAGTTATCGTGGGGCATCATCAGGCCATAGTTCTCACGGTTCTCAGTACGGCCATTCTTCACTCAGTGCACTTCCAGCCCAGGGTTCATCCCGTGCTCTATCAGTTTAGGATTCTTCCATGCCAGGTGCGTCTGCTATTCATTCCGGTGCTAGGGGTTCTCTTCAGTCAACATCTCCAGCACCTGGGAGTTGCTATGAGTGTGGAGAGATGGGTCACATATGGAGGCAGTGTCCTCGTCGTCTTGGGGGTTCATCTCAGTAGAGGGGTCAGCCATCAGCTTCAGCCCCAGTCACTTCACCATCCGCCCAGCTAGCTAGGGTTGGAGGACAGTCATCTAGGGGTCTCCCCAGAGGGGAAGGTCGATCCGGTGGTGGTTCGGCCCGCTTTTATGTACTCCCATCTTGGCTTGATGCGATTGCTTTAGATGCAGTGATTACATGTATTATCTCAGTCTGCAGCAGGGATGCTTCTATGTTATTTGACCCTGGTTCTACTTTCTCTTATGTGTCATCTTATTTTTCCTAGTATCTCGATATGCCCTGCGAGTCCCTTATTTCTTTTGTTCATGTCTCTACGCCGTTGGGTGATATTGTTGTGGTAGACTATGTGTACCGGTCGTGTGTTATGTCTATTGGGGGTATGGAGACCCGAGTTGATTTATTGTTGTTATGTATGGTGGACTTTGATGTTATTTTTGGCATGGACTGCTATCTCCGTGCTAGGATATTCTGGACTGTCATGCCAAGACAGTGACTTTGGCTATACCTGGTGTGCCACGGATTGAGTGCCGAGGTTCGACCTATTATGTCCCCAGCAGGGTGATTTCTTTCTTGAAAGCCCAGTGTATGGTTGGGAAAGGTTGTCTTTCTTATCTAACCTTTGTGAGGTATGTCGGTGCAGAGACTCCCAGTATCGATTACGTTCCACTTGTGAGGAATTTTCCTGATGTATTTCCTACAAACCTGTCGAGCATGACACCGGACATGGATAAAGATTTTGGTATTGACCTGGTGTCGAGCACTCAACCCATTTCTGTTCCACCATATCGTATGGAACCAGCAAAGTTGAAGGAGTTAAAGGAACAGCTTCAGGAACTCCTATATAAGGGGTTCATTCGTCCGCGTGTGTCACCGTGGGGTGCACCGGTTCTCTTTGTAAAGAAAAAGGATGGCACGATGAGAATGTGCATTGATTACAAGTAGTTGAACAAGATAAAAATATCGATGATTTATTCGACCAGCTTTAGGGAACGAGAGTGTTCTCCAAGATTGATCTCCGTTCGGGTTATCACCAGTTGAAGATCAGGGACTCAGATATACTTAAGACAGCTTTCAAGACCCGATATGGTCATTATGAGTTCTTGGTGATGTCTTTCGGGCTAACCAATGCCCCAACAGCGTTCATGCATTTGATGAACAGTGTGCTCCGGGCATATCTCGACTCGTTTGTCATAGTCTTCATTGATGATATTTCGGTATACTCGCGTAGTTAGGAGGATCACGCAGAGCATTTGAGAATGGTGTTGGGGAGACTGAGAGAGGAGAAGCTTTATGCAAAGTTCTCCAAATGTGAGTTTTGGCTCAGTTCAGTGGCTTTCTTGGGGTACGTGGTGTTCAGCGAGGGTATTCAGATGGACCCGAAGAAGATAGAGGTGGTTCAGAGTTGGCCCAGACCGTCCTCAGCTACAGAGATTAGTAGCTTTCTTGGTTTGGCGGTTTATTATCACTGGTTTGTTTAGGTATTTTTGTCTGTTGCATCACTCTTGACCAAGTTGACTTAGAAGGTTGTTTCATTTCAGTGGTCTAATGAATGTGAGGAGAGCTTTCAGAAGCTCAAGACTACCTTGACCATAGCTCTAGTATTAGTATTGCCATCAGCTTCAGGTTCTTACACCGTATATTGTAACGCTTCGAGAGTTGGTATTGGGTGTGTTCTGATGCAGATAGGTAGAGTTATTGCTTATGCTTCTCGCTAGTTGAAGCCTCATGAGAAGAACTATGTTCATGATTTGGAGTTGGCTGCCTTTGTTCACGCGTTGAATATTTGGAGGCATTATTTGTATGGTGTGTCTTGTGAGGTGTATACTAACCAACGTAGCCTCCAGCACTTGTTCAAGATAAAGGATCTCAATTTGAGACAGCGGAGGTGGTTGGAGCTGTTTAAAGATTATGATATTACTATCTTGTATCACCCAGGGAAGGACAATGTGGTGGCTGACGCTTTGAGCTAAAATGCG
This sequence comes from Nicotiana glauca, assembly GCA_026770625.1. Taxonomy (NCBI): domain Eukaryota; kingdom Viridiplantae; phylum Streptophyta; class Magnoliopsida; order Solanales; family Solanaceae; genus Nicotiana; species Nicotiana glauca. The sequence goes on from MU666887.1 coordinate 136,480, forward strand.
GTGAGTATGGGGAGTTTGGCGTATATTCCAGTTGGGAAGAGACCTCTTGCAGTTGATATTCAGGCTTTGGCCAATCGGTTCGTGAGGTTGAATATTTTGAAGCCCTGTAGGGTATTGACATGTGTGATCTCTCGGTCTTCCTTATATGAGCGCATCAGGGAGCGCCAGTATCATTTGCTTGTCCTTAAGGATAGAGTTCAGCATGATGATGCCAAAGATGTGACTATCGAAAATGATGGGGTGTTGAGGATGCAAGGCCGAATATGTGTGCCAAATGTTGATGGGCTTTGGGAGTTGATTCTGGAGGAGGCCCATAGCTCGCGGTATTCCATTCATCCGGGAGCTGCAAAAATGTATCAGGGTCTGAGACAGCATTATTGGTGGAGAGGGATAAAGAAGGATATTGTGGGATTTGTAGCTCAGTGTCTCAATTGTCAGCAGGTGAAGTATGAGCATCAGAGATCGGGTGGCTTGCTTCAGCAGATAGATATTCTAGAGTGGAAGTAGGAGCAGATCACCATGGACTTTGTAGTTGACTCCCACGGACTTTGAAGAAGTTCGATGTTATTTGTGTGATTGGGGATCGGCTGAACAAGTCCGCGCACTTTATTCCTATGTGCACTACTTATTCTTCAGAGCGGTTGGCAAAGATATATATCCGGGAGATTTTTTAGTTGCATGGTGTCCTAGTTTCCATCATTTCAGATAGGGTCACTCAGTTTACTTCACCATTTTGGAGGGCCGTGGGATCAGTTTCTACTGTTTGCATAGTTTGCTTATAACAATAGTTAACAATCGATTATTCAGATGGCTCCATACGAGGCTTTGTATGGGAGGCAGTGTAGATCTCCAGTTGGTTGGTTTGAGCCGGGCAAGGCCAGGCTATTGGGTATAGATTTAACGCAGGATGTTTTAGACAAGGTGAAGGTGATTTAGGAGAGGCTACTTGCAGCACAGTCGAGACAAAAGAGCTATTCTGATAGGAAGGTTCGTGATGTGTCCTACATGGTTGGTGAGAAAGTTTTATTGAAGGTTTTTCCCATGAAGGGTGTTATGAGATTTGGGAAGAAGGGTAAATTAAGTCCTCGGTTCATTGGGCCTTTTGAGGTACTTCGGAGGATTGGGGAGGTGGTTTATAAGCTTGCTTGCCACCTACCTTGTCGAGTGTGCACCCGGTGTTTCATATTTCTATGCTCCGAAAGTATATTGGAGATCCATCTCATGTTCTGGATTTTAGCACGGTTCAGTTGGAGGGTGATCCGACTTATGATGTGGAGCCAACTACTATTTTGGAGCGTCAGGTTCGAAAGTTGAGATTAAAGGATATAGCTTCAGTGAAAGTGCAGTGGAGAGGTCGGTCTGTGGAGGAGGCTACCTGAGCTACCAAGCGGGAGATGCAGAGAAGATATCCTCACCTATTTGAGGCTTCAGATATGTTTCTTGACTCGTTCGAGGACGAGTGTTTGTTTAAGAGGAGGAGGATGTGATGTCCCAGCAATCGTCTTATGAGTTACCGCCCCATTTCTCCCATTTCTACTTCTATTTGCCTAGTTGGTCAGTTCTGTGTATTAGCGAGGTGGTTGGCTCGGGTTCGAAAAGGTTTTGAGAAGGTTTGAGACACTTAGTCTCTTTTAAGAAAGCTTTAGTTCGAAAAGTCAACCGGATGTTGACTTATGTGTTAGAGGGCTCAGATGTGAGTTCTGATGGTTCGGATAGCTTCGATAGGTGATTTGGGACTTAGGAGCATGATCGGAATGTGTTTTGGAGGTCCGGAGTAGATTTAGGCTTGAATTGGCAAAATTGAGTTTTAGGCATTTTCCGCTTGATAGGTAAGATTTTGATATAGGGATCAGAATGGAATTTAGAGAGTTGCAATAGTTTCATTGTGTCATTTGGGATGTGTGTGCAAAATTTCAGGTCATTCAGACATGGTTTGGTTGGACTTTTTATCAAAAGCATAATTTAGAATATTTTGGAATTCTCAGGCTTGAATTCAATGCGAATTTAGTGTTTTGATGTTGTTTTGAGCATTCTGAAGATTAGAACAAGTTTGAATGATGTTATGGGATATGTTGGCATATTTCCGGGGGCCTCCGGTGAGTTTCGGGTGGTTAAACGGACTATTTCATGTTGTGGAAAGTTGTAGATTTTTGGCTTCAACTGTTGCAGGTTTTTCTTCTTTGCGAACGCGTAGGGAGTCTCGTGATCGCGTAGGGCATTGATGGGGGAAATTCAGGTTGTGCTTCGTGATCGCGTGACCTGAGTCGCGATCGCGTGAGTTGGGCAGGTTGTGAATTGCGTTCGCGTGGCTCTATTCGTGGTCGCGCAGGTGTAAGGTCATGTGCATCACGTTCGCGTGAGTATATCCGCGATCGCGTTGGGTAAAGTTTGGGCCAGCGAAGTTTGTGCTTCGTGATCGCGATGGTTTTCCCGCGATCGCCATTAAGGAATCTTAGTAGCTGGGCAGAATGTTTAAAAGACCTATTCCGCGACTTTGAACCTAACTTCCACCATTTTAGAGCGATTTTGGAGCTTTTTGAAGAGGATTGAAGAGGGATTCAAGGGGAAACACTTGAAGGTAAAATTTTCGGAATTAATACTCGATTTTAATGTAGATTCCACCTAATTAATCATGGAATTTAAGCCAAAATTGAAGAAACTAGGGCTTGAAAACTTTGACCTATGATTGAGGATTTGAAGGACCATTTGTAGTCATATTTTGGAACTTTTGATATATATGAACTCGTGGGGAGATAAGGAATATAATGATGTAAATTTTATTGACTTTCGAGATGTGGACCCAGGAGTCGGGTTTTGGTAATTTTGGGATTCGCGTTGTTTTTCGATTGTTTTCGAGTAGGCTTCATCCCTTTAACATAATTTAAGGGTTATGTACTATTCTTGGTAGATTCGGAGCATCCGGAGGCTAATTCGAGGGGCGATCTAGAGTTTGGGCCGAATTGAGGTAAGTAATAATTTTAAATGCAATCCTGAGGGTATGAAACCCCGGATTACACAGCGTTTGACTATGTTGAGGCGACGCCGCGCTAGATAACGAGCGCGGAGTCGTGCACTATTGGGGATTGTGACTTAGTTTGTCCCGAATGACTGTTTTACTACATATTTGACAGCAAATTATTTGATATTGTCATGTTTTGGGCTAGATGCCATATTTCGGCTTTGTGCCAACTGTTTAAATCCTTAGGGGATTTTACTAATATTTTCCTCACTATTTGATTTCACAATTGTGCTCAGTAATGCCATATTTTACTGGTTTCAAAGCTCAGGTATGTTATTCTATTTTAAACATCTTAAATGATATTTTTAAAAGATATTTTGTGTTGAGCTTCATGTTTTACTGTTGCCCGAGGGGCTTATGAGATTCTGACTGAGTAAGGCCGAGAGCCTGTGTTGTAATGATACTTTTAGGTCGGGTTGTATGCCGCAGCAATGATATATTGATTATGACAATGGAGCCGAGGGCCTGAGATTGTACGCCACGAGGTGGCTTGTGATTGATATGAGGCCGAGAGCCTATTTATGACGCCATGAGATAGCTTGATATTATGCTTGGGCCATAAGAGGCCTGTCTCGGAGTCTATACATCCCGAGTGAGCGTAGGTACCCATTGTGATATGAGATATAGCCCGTGAGGCTGGCATTGTGCTGTAATATTGCCCGAGGTGCTGATTTTGTTATTATTGTGCCCGAGGGGCAGCTCTTATGTGTTTACCATTTATAGTTGTTTTTCTTATATGTTGTTTGACTGCTTAAAAGGTATTTTATGAGATTTCACTGTTTAATTATGTTTACTGATTGTGTTATGCCTCTTATAGCTTAATGTTGTGTTTACCGTGATTTTATATCGCTCAGTCTTCATTTATTGTTACTACTCACTGAGTTGGTGTACTCACTTTACTCCCTGCACCCCTGTTTGCAGATTCGGGCGCTACAAGTCCTGCTAGCGAGGGTTGAAAGTTGTCCAGCAAATTTTCAGAGATTTACTAGGTAGCTACCCGACGATTCGCAACCCAGTGCAATCTCCTTCTATCTTATTTTCTTTCTGATTCAGTTATGTAGTAGTGGAGTAGACTTTCAGATTTGTAGTATTGTTTTAGATGCTCATGATCGCACTACAAGAAATTAGGGATATGACAACATTTAATAAATGTCGGATTTAGTCACATAAATGGCACAAATTTACTTACTGACATTTATTTTATACTTGTATCAAATGTCAAAAATTTCAATATCGTTTTTTCCTGACATTTAGATTAATGTTGGCAACTAAAAAGTGACATTTCTTTAGGACGTTTTACCAAATGTCGCCAATATAAGTTTTTGACTTATCTTGTTCGTGATATATATTGAAGTATCGGAAATTATTATTCATCCAGTCTACACAAATAGAAGTGTCGGGAAACATTTGTAGTCCAATTTTTTATATTTTAAAAAATAAATAAATTTTAAGATGATACAACAATCACATATTCAATTTGATTCTACAAATGTCATCCTACACAAATGAAACTTAAATTCAAAGAACTAACATATTTGCTTTGAAATCTCATACACACCATATACTAGTAGTTCTAGCACAATAAAAGGTTCCTTAATACACCTTCCAATCAAACAAAGAACACTATATGAAAATTAAGTCGAGATGTCAGATAGTCGACTATAAGAACACTCATTTTTTACAGGTCATTTAGTGAACCTTCATGCAAAACAAAAACTGGTAGCTATACACCCTCTTCACCAAACTCTACACTGGTTCTTTAATGGTCATAGTGAGCCTTCATCTATAGAGGGAACTAGAATCTCTATGGAGATACTTTTTCACCAAACATATTCTCTTAATTTTGCATATGACCTATGATCAAGAAAATAAGAGAAAAGTCTCTGGTTATAAGTCAATAGTAAAAATGTAAAATAGATGTTAAAATAGCCCCTTAACAATTAGCAAATAAATTTTGTACTTTATACAAAAAATGAACTACATGCAACTCCCTCGGCAATAAAAATGTGATTAGCACTAATAACAAAAAAAGTACCTTTAGGCACATGAGGAGAGTAGATTCTATATCTCATAGTGGAGGTCACGGGCTCAATTCTTAGCTTTCGGTAAAAAAGATAACAACTCACATTGAACACTAAGCAACAATCCATACCTGCTCATGGATATATGAAAAGAAAAGATTCATGAAAATAATACAAAAATCCCCAGACATGTTTTCTCTATACAAGAGCACAACCATACTATTACTGTCACGATCCCAAACCCGGTCGTGATGGCGCCCAACCCAACGGCTAGGCAAGCCCGACCAAATGTGCTCTCAACCCGAGCTTAGAGCTCATAAACCATTTATTTAGAAATCCTTAATAGTGATATAAACCAAATATGCTGATAGTTATAAAAATATCCCGAAAATCTCACAGAACAACATAACTTCCCAAAAATCTGGGGTCACGAGTCAAGAGCCTCTATCAGAATATCAGAACAATACTGAAAATAAATCTACAAGTCTGAATGTACGCGGAAA